>PPOM03000375.1:0-22611 GCA_003708925.3 Kazachstania martiniae
CTTATTATTCCAGTAATTATAAGATTATTTACTTTGTAGCTTCTTCTTAACTCGTCAGAGACTTTAATACTATATTTAGATATTACTAATTGAAACCCTTTTGTACAACTAACATTTATATCTATGAGTTCAGAAATAAACTACAATAATAAGAATCACTCTCGTCATTAATTACCTTTTCCTCTGTTTTTACTGGTATATCCTAGTACAGTATACCTTTTTATTATGCTATGATAAGGTTGTCTAACTGTTACTTAGCGCAACATAAAGAACTGACGAGATACTTCTTATTATTGTAATTCATTCCTGAACACATAAATATAATTGTTTGTTGTACAAAAGGGTTTCAATTAGTAATATCTAAATATAGTATTAAAGTCTCTGACGAGTTAAGAAGAAGCTACAAAGTAAATAATCTTATAATTACTGGAATAATAAGAGATTCAATCTGTTAATTATTCCTCTATTTATACCTTTTGTTTAGATAGTTCCTTAGATGTTGGTCATAGATAATTCGTGTCGACGTTGACATTAATATTACTCAGTAAGGAAAGAACCACGGTGCAATTGGTGTCATCTCATCTGTCATTTCGTGTCTCTTAAAACAAGCCGTCTAGCTCGTGTCACTAGCATCCCTATTTTTAATAAGTTAAAATGCCTTTCATATGATCCATCTATTGGACATATACTTTAAAGGCCGAACAGTAAATTAATATTAATACTCTAGGTAGCCAAGTTGGTTTAAGGCGCAAGACTGTAATTTGTTACAAAGAAATCTTGAGATCGGGCGTTCGACTCGCCCCCTGGAGACTTTTCATTTTTTCCAATAAAAACTAAACATTTCAAATATTACCGTTAACATAGTGGTAAATTGCGAAGGAATATACCATTGAGTATGTGAATTTCTATTTTATTTGATAAATAGTATAATATTGTAACTATATTTACATATATTATTCTATTTTAGATGCTAGAGCTATATTTTTCACATACTCTCAACATTACGGGACTTGCAGGTTATAATTATGGATGTTTTTGTTAAAATAAGTCTATTTTTCTTTCTATATTTGCCTAGTAATTGGGTTACTCATTCAAAACTTTACCTGTGGAAAAAAATTTAAACTTTTTTGAAGAAATTCGATGGCTTTCTATTTTGGTGACAAATATATTCTAAAATGGAAGATATATAATAAATGTTTCTTCTAACCAGTATGGCACATTAGCCTTTGTTCCAGAAGCAAAACATAGTAGCAATAGAAATGGCAACTCCTGACAACTTAAAGTTTGAAATTTATGATGATCCAGAAACCAGAAGATATACTCATTTAAATAATGGTGAAACTTGGAAAGGCATATTAAGCCTCGAGGATTATGTTGAAAGAGAAAAGGTATTAGGTGAATCTGAAATTAGCCAGAAAAATACTTTTGATGAAACTAAGAAGCTCTACCCAAATAGTTACCAATGGCTGGGCCTTAAGTATTTCAAGCTAACTGATGAAACTCTACCAGCGACTGATAAGTTTAGTAAAATTGCCTCAAGTTGTGAAACTTTAAATAGAGTTGGCTACTGTGTTCATCCTGGTTCCAACGGTAATATCGAACCTTGTTTGGTTGTATGCATTGGTGGTGTTTATACTCCACCTAAGAACCGTGGGAAGGGTTATGCAAAGGCTATGATTGAAGGTTTAAACAAGTTCTATGAAGACTTGAGGAATCAAAAGGATGCACCTCCGATGATTAAGAATTTAGTTATTAATCTATACAGTGAAGTCGACAGCTATTATGAAAGAGTTGGTTATTACTCAATGCATGTTCCTTTACATAATATCTCAAAACTGGATGATTTTTATAGTGCTTATTGCCAGGGCAGAACCATAAATGATGGTAAGTATTTAGCTTTTGATGACTACAATCATCTGGTTGAATTACAGGACCAACAATTCAGAAATAACCTCACAAAATTACAAAAGAAGTGCCCTAATGACTTTATTTTTACTGTGAAGCCAGATTTAGATATTTTTAAATGGTTTCAATACCGTGACGTATTCATAATGAAGAAAACTGGAAAGGGTACTGAGGATCCTGCCTTTGGTTATGAACTCAGTGACAAAAGTCACATAATATGGCATCACAATTGGAACGGTAACTGCTTAATTATCACTAAAGTCTATATTAATGAATCCGATATAACAAAGAGAGAGCAAATTTTAAAAAAATTAATGGCACATGCAATTGTACAAGCCAAAAGAAAGAATTTAAGTAGGGTACAATTCTGGGATGAGGAAATTCCTATAAAAGAATATGTTGAATTAAATAAGGTTGTTAATAACCTAGAAGACAAGTCTCAGCTTTATGTTAAAAATGGTTCCATAAGTGCTGTTAAACCACCCCCAGGTTTCACTAAGGATTCTATTCAATGGGACAACAATACCAAGTTCTGCTGGTTTTAGGAGCTTGTAATCTGTACATGTTTTTTAAATATCTGTATAGAGTTTATAAATTTTTCTTCATAAAATTGACATATCTCGGAGTATTTACTTGAAAGAATTCTCTGAAATTTCAAGAAAATGTGAATACATTCATATAAAGAGAGATCAGCAGATACATAATAAAAAAATTTGTTTTTATAATACTTGAGATATTAAAGCAGCTATTACATATTGACTATGTCTCTCTATAATCGATGTTTTTCATTGAGATTCTGTAATCGGACATTGCTGAAGAATGCAACTAGAATCAATGGTAAACTAGGGGCTTCATTTTTACATGAGCGAAATGTCATGACATCAACTGTCGATTGGGAACCAATTAAAACTCATCATAGCCCTAATGATAAAGGTAAAAAAGAAGGCTCATTTGGAAAGAAAATAGTCTTAGGTCTGATGTTTGCTATGCCTGTGATATCCTTTTATCTCGGTACTTGGCAATTGAGAAGATTAAGTTGGAAGACAAGATTAATTGCTCAATGTGAGAGTAAATTGACTTATGATCCTATTCCATTACCGAAGGATTTTCAGGTTGATATGTGTGAGGATTGGGAATACCGTAGAGTAAAAATTAGAGGCCATTTCTTACATGAAGAAGAAGTGTTTGTGGGTCCAAGAGCTAAGAATGGTGAAAAAGGTTACATATTATACACACCATTTGTTAGAAATGATACTGGTGAGAAGTTACTGGTTGAAAGAGGCTGGATTAGTGAAGAAAAAGTTTCACCCGATAGTAGAACGCTGCATCATCTATCCCTTCCAGACGCGCAGGATATGGAAATTGTATGTCTTGTACGTCCACCAAAGGAAAGAGGACAATTCCAATGGGCCAAGACTGATAGAGGATCCAGATTATGGCAAGTAGCAGATATTTATGATATTGCAGACTCCATAGGTTGTAAGCCAATAAATTTTCAAGCTCTATACGATCTTAGAAACCACTCAGAATGGATAACTAAATCTGAAAACGATTCGGGCTCAAAAAGTCCACCGTTTTGGAAATTCTGGGAAAAGAAGCCTGAAGTTCAAGCCGTCCAAAAATCAGATGGTCTCGACGACATTGGTAAAACTTCAGATTTAGAATTTAACGAATTCCAGTTTATTAAGGCTGGTGTACCAATAGGGAGACGTCCAACCATTGATCTCAGAAACAATCATTTGCAATATTTAGTTACTTGGTATGGCCTATCTTTCCTAAGTACAATATTCCTTGTCATCGCCTTGAAGAAATTTTGGAGGGGTAGCGTTATTTCTCAAGCGCAGCTGAGAAAAGATAAACTAAAACAAGCACAAAAGTATATGTAAGCAATATGTCCATATTTATATATTCTCTATGAAATTACTTTCCCTACCTATCTTGTACTATGTTTGGTATATTATATCTCTTAATTCAAATTGAAAGAAACGCGCATTTTTTCTATATTTGAAGAAAACAAAGTAAACATACATTTGTTAACTATATTAAAACAGTTGATTGTGGAGAAAAGTGCTAATTCAAATGTCACAAGATAGAGCAATGCCTTCTGGCAGTAAACCAGGTACTGAATATAGGTTGTCAATTAGTAGCAACCCGGGATCTAGAAGATCTTCTTTGGCTGGCAATGACAGCTTTTCCGGTAACAATAGCATCAATGACAATAGGAATGGTTCAGAAATTGAACGTAATGTGTTACAAGAATATTTAGTTCCACAGATCAGGGAATTGAGTGATTCAGTCATTACAATGGAAAGTAATTTTACTCGCTTGAATCAAATCCACTCAAATCTAGTTGATTTGAATGAGTCATTCGGCTCTTTACTCTATGGTATGATCTGTAATTCTGCATGTATTGATTTCCCTGGAATACCAGATGATACGTATAGGGAGAACCAAATAATGAATAGACTGAGAAACTTAGCTAAAGAGAAACAGTATCTCTTGCATGAGATTGCCAACGTTAAAAACGAAAAACATGAAACCCCCTCACAAAAGAAGCAATTTAGTGAACCTTTATTCAGCACAAACCAAGCAAAAAGAAATAGCAGTAAACCTACGGTAAACAGGAGGCAAATCCTTCAACAATCTAATGGCGAGCAATTGCAAGAAGAATATATTGATGATGATACTAATAGTGAAGCATCATTTGTTTTAAATCCACAATTAGATGAGAAATTGATATCAAATAGTAATAAAGTGAAGATACAGAATAATCCGAAGAGTAAACTACGAAGAAAATCAATATTGCATACGATAAGGAATAGCATAACTGGTGATGGAGGCGAAAATGCTAATAAATCAACTAAAACAGACAACCTCCAAAACTTAAAAATAGGAAACAATGCAGATAGACACTCGCTGGCAGGTGGTGCCACAAGATTAGTGTACAATATCCCTTCTAATCAGAGAAACGTAAGTTCAAATGGGATCTCACATTATTCAACTAAGGTTGTTAAAAGAAAACTCCCAAGGAAGACAACGGAACTGAGTAAGAGACCTCCATTTCGATAAACTGTTAGTCCATATATAAATTGATATATATCAACCTAAATTAACGATATTGTTAGCATCTCAACTATATACGTATCACGAAACACGACAAAACATTGTAGGCAATTGGTGGCAACAAGTAGATTTAGAACTCTTAAAATACAAACATATCCACTTACAAGCTACAATCTTTCTGTTATAAGAAGCGGAGAAGAATAAGGTACTGTGAATAAAATGTCTCAATATATTGGTAAAACTATATCCTTAATTTCTGTTACAGACAACAGATATGTTGGGTTATTAGAAAATATCGATTCTGAAAAGGGTACTGTCACTCTAAATGAGGTCCGTTGTTTTGGTACTGAAGGTCGTAAAAATTGGGGTCCAGACGAGATATATCCAAATCCAACTGTATATCAATCTGTTAAATTTAATGGTAATGATGTCAAGGATCTAAATATTTTAGAGGTAAGTTTAGATGCAGTTCAACCTGTTCTACACCCAAATATGCAAGGTCAACAACAGCCACAACAACAGCCACAACAGCAAGAAAGGCAAAATGGCGAGCAATCACCAAACCAAGAACAAGTATCTGTACAAAATGGTTCCCAACCAACAATTCCTGCAGCAGTTGCTGGGTATGGTGTGTATGCACCTTCCGAGGCTGATATTAAGGCACAAGAAGAAAAGAAGTTTATAAAGCAAAACCAAACCGATCACAAGGATTACCACCAACAGCAGGGTCAACAAAAGGAGCCAAGTGCGCGTCGCCAAACACGTAAACAACATAACAATAAGTCAATTGAAATTCCTAGTAATGATTTTGATTTTGCCTCTAATAATGCTAAATTTGCCAAAGAGGCTCCAGAAATAGCCAATGAACACATTGTTCCGCAAGAAACACCATCTGCTGCAACTCCGGAAAACCCTGATACATTTTACAATAAAAAATCTTCATTCTTCGATAGCATATCAACTTCTGCTGAAACAAATACCAATATGAGATGGCAAGAAGAAAAAGAGTTGAACCTTGACACATTTGGTCAAAGTTCTGCCAGACCAAGATTCCATGGTGGTAGAGGTAGAGGTGGTTTCAGAGGTAGAGGTGGTAATAGAGGCAACAGAGGTGGCAACAGAGGCAACAGAGGCGGCAACAGAGGCAACAGAGGCGGCAACCAAAGCCACTTTAATAAAAGAAATGACGATATAACATTTGGTCCAAGTTCTTCTAATGTCGAATTTTAACTATAATTAAAAGTAAATTGCAAATATCAGAGGTCTTATCAAATAATGCATACATCTTCAAAAGGCTATCAATCGATAAACTAAAGTTGTGATATTGTTCTCCTCATGAATGGTATTTAGATTTTAGTATGTATAATATCAATCCTGTATAATGAAATTAACAAATACGAAAATAGTGAGTCATGTTTCAATTGCTTTATTCAAGATATGCATAATATATATAGATATATATATGTGTAAACATCATTCACTAGTGGCCCAATAAAATATTGACTTGTCAGCTGTCCCTGTCAATAGTTCTGTTCCATTTGAGTTCACATCGACGCATTTAACGCGCTTATCTTTCGGAGAGCCAGGTAGATCAAGTTTCCATGACTCTGCTTTCTCAAGATCAATTGCATACAAAGCACTATCACCACCAACAATAATACCTGAACAAGAAGGAAAATAACGTATGACTGGTTTTGAAAAGGAGTCTTGGGGAATAACTGTGGCAATATTCCGTAATATATTATCGTAATAAATATGAGCGGTTTCTGTGCTTGCTGCAATATAGAATTCTGGAACTTTTACCAAGATTAACCTCATGTACGGTATATGAGATGTTGCTACAGCTAACATGGTACTATTTTTTAAAATTGGTAATGTTGCTGGTTCAAGTGTGTTTATTAATGAAATATCTCTAACATTAAAAGAATGCGCAGAAAATTGGGCATTATTCAATGCTATTCTACATGAGATCGTTAAGACATTCTCATTGGTCAGAGTGTAGCATGTGATTTGAGTAAAATCAGTTCTCGTCAAAAAGATTACTGGCTTTAGCTGATTATCAACTTGTTTCATTGCAACTGCCACTGAGGAGCAAGCAGACATTAATGTAGATTCTGATACTTCATTTAGAACATTATTATTATTTTTCTCAACTGTAATTGTACCTATCCTCAATATATTGCCAATACCCGATGATACAACGTACCATGAAACTTCATCAATGGCACAAATTTGAAGATGTGTAATCATTTTTGGGTAGACTTTGATAACTCCACATGGAAGTAAGGAATAATCCTTATCATACAATGTTAATTTTCCATCAATAGAACACGTATAGATTATCTCACTTCCAGGTAAAGTTCCACAGAATTTAATAATATTCTTGCTCTGTTTTAATGACCCAGATATTGCGTTTAAATGTTCATCATATATTCCAACCGTCTTGTCAGAATATGCTACCATTGGATCATCTTTAGTAAACGAGCAACTAATCGGGATTCCATTGGTAGATATACCTTGGTTCAGCTTGAAGGCCTTAGAATGATCCCACGATTTTAAACCATATTTTGTATCAAATGGTTGTAAAGTGTCATTTAATGACAATCCACTCAATTTATCCTTAAATATATGCTCACTATATTCAATTCTTTCCTTAATAATCGTTTCCAAATCATCTAAATGTGTGTTTCTATATTCATCTGTCTTTTCATCCACCGCAGATAAAGGTAACGAAGTCTCTCTTAGAAAAGATGCCAGAGATTGAACGTACCCATTACTTTTCAAAAATTGGGCCACCAATAAAAGTGAATATTTCTTTGAAATTTCCTCATCCATTTTACTATTGATTGTTAGTATATTCAAATTCTATTTCATCTTATATAATTGAGATCCAATACAATTGAGATCCAAAACTTCTGAAATCGAATGAATAATAGTTCATCTCTCTTTTTCAAATACTGTTCTACATCCATATATCGGACATCCCCGAAAGACGGTGTGCATTACACCCATACCCGATTCAACACCTATACACCAATTGTTTTAAAATTAAAGTTTAAAAGTGAAAAAAATGAAACTTTGTAACCTTTTTGCGTTCAGCAGAACTTGTTCGAGGTTTGTTAGTCTACCGATATTCGGCCCAAATTCTTTCAAAGTCTATTGAGTGAGGTAGTGCAACCATGAGAAGGTGTGATGGGTGTGAGATTGTAAGCAATAGTGAAATATTGGTAAAACATAATTAAAAGAATTGTTACTTGATTGATTAACTCATAGTTTTTTCTGCTATTTTAAAGACATCAGAACAACAAACTAAAGCACAAGATGGGTAAAGGTAAGCCAAGAGGTTTAAACTCCGCTAGAAAGTTACGTATCCACAGAAGAAACAAGTATGTTAAAAATATAATAATAAAGAATTAATAATTAATAAAAGGGAGAATATTTTAGTAAAATATTATAGAGGTCTGCGAATTATCATTGTATCTTATACTTTGATCGAATGACGCTATATTAGCCTTAATAGTCTTTCATTTCTTAATTTTCTTTGAAATTCAAAGTTACTAACAGTTTTGTATTAATGTTGTAATAATGTTCGATTATTGCATTAAATTAATATTATTATTACAGCCGTTGGGCCGAAAACAACTACAAGAAGAGATTACTAGGTACTGCCTTCAAGTCTTCTCCATTTGGTGGTTCTTCTCACGCTAAAGGTATCGTTTTAGAAAAGATCGGTATTGAATCCAAGCAACCTAACTCTGCTATTAGAAAGTGTGTTAGAGTTCAATTAATCAAGAACGGTAAGAAGGTTACTGCTTTCGTTCCAAACGATGGTTGTTTAAACTACGTTGATGAAAATGACGAAGTCTTATTAGCTGGTTTCGGTAGAAAGGGTAAGGCTAAGGGTGATATTCCAGGTGTTAGATTCAAGGTCGTCAAGGTCTCTGGTGTCTCTTTATTAGCTTTATGGAAGGAAAAGAAGGAAAAGCCAAGATCCTAAGTAAGAAAACGAAAAGGAAAATATACTTTTTTTTTAGGAAAACTTTACTTTAAACCTGTATTCCAATCACAATATCTATTCAACAACATTTCCGTCATTGGAAATATTTTTAAAACTTCACAAGAAGTTTTTAAACATATAATGTATATCTCTAAAGTAATTAAGATGATATGTATCAAAAATTTAATATAATACAATATTGCACATTATTTAGATTAGCATGTCATTACTAATTGATTATTAAGTAAGAACCCATAGGTATATATGGTGATGATAGTAACGATATTCGCTTTCGAATAACGCTAATTACTCATTACTTGATTCACAGGTACTGATAGTATGCTAATTAACATGCTTGATAGTTTGGGAAATTCCTGCGGGGTCTCTAAACATCTGTCGGTTAAAATCTTCAGCGATACTTGAAACTCTTGAATTAGACCCTGATATTCATTATGTAAATGGTTGATAAATGGTGAATTTAGATCTTCAAAGTCACGTAGTAATTTATCACAATCGACTGTGTATGAATGCAATTGCTTGACTAGTTCAGTGCATAACAACTCTTCAATATCTTCTACACCACAAAGTTCATGCAGAGTTTTGCTTAATTGTTTGCCTATTTGCACAAGATCCGATAGTTTGGAATGATTATCTAAGGTTTTGCTTAATTCGTCTAGTTTTTTTAAATATTCAACCACATCTACTATGGTTTCTTTCGTCTTGGCAATGTCTTTCTCAGTTAATACATTTAGAGCATTCATGAATTTATTAATGTCTGTTTTAACCTTTTGTAACTCTAACAATGTTTCATTATCATTCGAACAGTACGTAGTGAAAAATCGAAGATAATCATCATAATTTGTTATAATCTGATCTAATAATGTTTGGAATGTCTCATCCGATAATTCTGATAATGATCTAATTAAGGTATCTAATGAAGAATACTGGAAGTTATTATCCATTAAAAAACTGTCAACATCAAACTTTACTGTTTTGCCATCTTCTGTTGTGTATTTTCCAATGGCCTCTGAGAATAGCTCGCTTGTGATCTCTGAGGATCTTGGAAGTTCTAAGTCCATATCGGCTTCATCTTCAAGGAAATCCATTTCACTTTTATTTAAATGTAAACTTACTCTTTATCTTTATGTGGACTCTTATTTTATTATGGTAAGCTTTTTTGGCTTTTTAAAGCACGATCCGATGCTTCGCCTTTCATACATAAGACTCCTAAACATAATTAAACTACAAATAATATTCTACTTTAAGCAGAAAAAGCAAGATATGTATGGAACGTACAGCAAACTCTTACCTCCAAGAATCATCTGATTGACTATCCTGTTATATAATATAGCCTTTAATATCAATGAGTTATTAAGTGCTTACCAGCACTTCCTAGTTTCTATTAAATTTCTATCAAATATCGTATATTTCTACAAAGCAAAGAGAAATCTGAACTTCTTTCACTGATAGACACCACAATATTCTGTCCGGTTGTATTGAGAGCATCATTCAACCAGGGTTATTTGAAGTAAATATTTGACAAGAAGGATTGGAAGAAACGCATTGCATATAATATGTGAGGAACAGAATAGTAAGTGACCTGTATGTTATAATTGACGATAGGGATTGTTATTTTTGCAGTTTATTTCCGAACTCATAGATATGAATGTTTGTTGTACAAAAGGGTTCCAATTAGTGATATCTAAATATAGTACTAAAGTCTCTGATAAGTTAAGAAAAAGCTACAAAGTAAATAATCTTATAATTCTGGAATAATAAGAGGTTCAATCTGTTAATTATTCATCTATTTATACCTTTTGTTTAGATAGTTCCTTATATGTTGGTCATAGATAATTCGTGTCGACATTGACATTAATATTACTGAGTAAGGAAAGAACTACGGTGCAATTGGTGTCATCCCGTCTGTCATCTCGTGTCTCTTACAACACGATATCCAGTTCGTGTCACTAGCATTCGTATTTCATTATGGTTTATAATAATATAATATCTAATATATCTATTATTATTATTATTATTATTATTATTATTATTATTATTATTATTATTTTCAACAACATTTTCTACTCCAAACATTTTTATCTGTCAATTCTCAAACAAATTACAACAATAAGAATCACTCTTATCAAGAATACCTCAACCAAAAATCACACACCTGTAAAATTAGATGTAATCAAATAAATTGTCTTGTAAAAACAAGAAATTAAGCTCGCGTGGCGTAATGGCAACGCGTCTGACTTCTAATCAGAAGATTCCGGGTTCGACCCCCGGCGTGAGTGCTTATTTTCTTTTTTATATTTTTAGCTTCTTTTATTTTAGTACATGTAGAAGTTTAAGAGTCCTAGTCGTATAAGTATATCTGCTTAATTTGTTCTATTTATGTATGATGCTTATCTAGAAATAGTTCTTTCGAACCGGTGAACTGTTGCTTACGGGTAGTTCTTTTATTTTACCATTGTCATAAGTCCATTGAATGGATTCCAATTGAGGAGATCTTCCACCAGGTAATAGTCGTAATAACTGCGGTTTATCAGTGACCACCGTTTGGAAGAACAGTTGATCATTAGTTTTACTATATACATATCTCAATAATGTAATTAGTGGAATGATGAATGTATCTAAAGTTTCGTCTAATAAAGGCAGAAGCACATTATTTTGTGAAGCGATACTCCAGTTATTGGTCGTTATAATTTTCGATTTTAAGACTGTACTTTGCAGTGTGTTTTTCAAATTCATTTTTTTTGAAAGTTTAAGTTTAGGAGTAGACAACACTGTCGACGTTAGTTTAGAACGCGGAACAATATTTGATAGGGAATTGATCGCCTCTTCTAGCATCCCAATCGCGACACCACATTGATTATTCCTGAACTGATCCATGGAAACCAGCAAAAATATTACACCATCTAGGTACCTCAGAAGCGCTTTATTGGTTATTGTGCCTTTACTTAATTGCAGCGTGGTATCTCGACAACCTACGCATAATTTTGCATAAAATAAGCTTAATGAAGAAGCTTCCTTTAAATCATTAGTTTGTAAGTCTAATTCGTTGGTGTCGTTATTTGACATTTTGGCTTTCAGTTTGGTGAAAGATAAGGTTAATATTCCTAGTTCCTGTATCAACTTAAATTCTTGGTTCATTTCAGAAAGTTTCTTGAACATAAAATCATCATGTCGAACCTTTAATTCACTTTGGGTGAAATGTATCAGGCCAAGACCTTTCCTTAAGTAGTTACCACTAGCTGACCATAAAAAATCGCTTGAATCATTAGTGTAAGCACTTTGGAACATATTCAATGAAATATTCTGGAAATAATGAGCAGCATTTAATAGACATATTGTAAACTCCTGAGCATAATATTCCTTCGGTTCTTGACTTCTTTGCATGTTATGAAGAAGCAAGCCTGCATATTCAACTAGCACTTCGATAAGTACCTGGAAATCTACGTGTTTCTTTGGACCATTTGAAAGAGACTCAATAGCTCGCCCTCTTGCAAGCAAAATTTCACCATCAAATTTTTTTTCAAATCTAGATATGTCTTTAAACTTGATTGGCCATTCAGTATCATTTGTTTGCTTCCCCTTCTTGAGTGGCTTAATACCTTTTAACATAGTTCTAAATGCCCTTCTTCAGTTTCTCTTCTCCTTAAGGTTTTGTTTTAGAAAGATTGCTATACACAAATAACGTTGAAGTTTAAATATCTTTTTTTTATAACTAATTTTTCATGCATTAACTCTATATTACTTTTCGATCAATGACTTCCCTGTTCCTGAGTCTATATTTCTATGCATTGATTAAAAAAAAAAAATATTCAACTGTTCATTACCTCCAGTTATTTTTAAAAAATAACGACCTCGGTGAGGATTGAACTCACGATCTTGCGATTAACAGTCGCACGCCTTAACCAGCTTGGCCACGAAGTCTCTGTTATTGTGCTTGAGGTAAACAAAATAAAGAAATATTAGACAGTATTATCATAAAATAGATCAGTGAGGCACGTGATCTCAATGAACTTTTTGATAAGAGTGATTCTTGTTGGAATAACCGTATCACGTATAACATGTGTGTTACAAGATAGTAATTATGATCAATTCATATTACATTGAGTATATTTACCACGTGATATAATGACATAATGTTTTTTTGATAATTAGTAAGTTAGTAGTTAGAATTAATTAAGAGTATAAGCAGTATCTTCTTAAACTATATAAGAGAGGTAATAAAACACACGCCGATTGGTTATATAAAATATAACAATAAGTAGTAATAAGTAAGAGAATATATTATAAAGAAGATGTGACAACTCATCCTCTTTATATATAAATTCTTAAACCAAGTTCAGTTAAAGAATCATTAGCCCTAATAAAAACTTATTCAATTCCTAACCTAGAGTGGACTCAATATTTTTAGGGTATATGATATTCATTATATCACTTAATGCTAATGTACCATGAATTTGATATTATGTCATATTACTTTAAAAAGGTCTGTCACTCTGTAGTCTATTCCAACAAAGATATTATTAATTATCACATTAGTAAGAAATAACTATCGCACTCATGAAAAATTATTAATAAGGAATTACATGATGTAAATCATTATAAGAAATAAATTCCTCAGTTATTATTAGTAATGAAGGATTCTAGACTAAAGATCTATTAATTGAACTTAGTCGGCATTAATATATAAAGGGAATGAGTTGTCACATTCACATTATAACTAATGCCTTAATTTATTACTTAATTGTTATATTTTATATAATCAATCGGCGTGTGTTTTATTACCTCTCTTATATAGTTTAAGAAGATACTGCTTATACTCTTAATTAACACTAACTACTAACTTACTAATTATCAACAGTTACTAATATGTCTTAGTACAATTCGTATAACTTCAACATATGTTATAACAATCTTGTTTAACTGTTACGTGGATCAACAATTCTAACACCAACTGTCATAAATTAGTAACTATTTATTTGAACAAAAGAAGCAATCCTTTATATAATAAATTACCTAATTTATATTACCAGATAACAACTTAATAAGGTTGTATAGTGTAGTGGTTATCACTGTCGGTTTTGATCCGACCAACCCCGGTTCGAATCCGGGTACGACCTTTCTTTTTTTACAATTATCTTGCTCTGATATTTTAAGGTTTTCTGGATACCTTAATATACTTTTTCTTCCTTTGAGTGAAATTCTATACTTCCGGTTTAGTTTTTTTATAATTTAAGTTCGTATATGTAAAGTTAAATAATATCTTAAAAGTACAAATGTTATGACATTTTTATAAAGAAACAAAGTAAGACATGATAATTATGTTTATTTCTTTGCGTCCTTCAATTAATTTCGATCGTCGGGTATGTATATTTAAATTCCATTTCTAATTAGCAATTATGGCGACTATTAAAATGGACGTATGATTTGTTGCATGAATGGTTATATTATGTTGCAGTTTGCTGTAAAATATTTTCTTTTAATGATTATTAAAATTGTATCTTTTCTTCAAAGTATTTTATCCATCCTTTATAAAAATGTGTATCAAACTATGCAAGTCGATGTATCAGTTTGCGAAATGACTCTTCTCGATGCTAAATTTATTAATTCAAAAATTCAAGAATTTGCTGCGTTATGTTGTATAGTTCTAAGCTTGCATCCTCAACCTGCTCTGATGTTCTTGAATTAGATAAATCATTATTTGTCGCATGATTGCTGTTATTATCAACATTACCACTATCATCACCATTATTATTGTTATTATCCTTAATATCAATACCCGATTTCTTTAATCTTTCATATGTTACATTGGCCATCTTTCTGACTCCAGTTATTAATTCGACATCATTTTTAACCAAATCTAATACTTTAACGTTATGACTCTCCAATAGTTGTAAAATTGTCCATAAAGCAATGTGTTCAAAAGTGGCATAATCACTCTGTAAAAATCTTATTAAGAAACCACGAATGCCATCATTAGGATTATTCCAAGCTTCAATAATTTTATTGTAGTTATTAATCCTTGAACATAGATTAGCTAATGCAGCAGCGGAGTTACCAGATACCTCCTGATTTGAGGAAAATGTCATTGGAATTAATGCATCTAGAATATCAGCATTCAACAGATCTAACTTTGAAATATCTGCCAGGGCTAGAATAGCAAAACACGCGGATATTTCACTTTGAACACTAATAGGGGAGTTCAATGCTAATTCCTTGCATTTCTCAATAGCACCACTTTCGAAGAATTCTTTACGATTCTTTTCAGAAGAGGCAGCTAAATTTCTTAGAGTAGAAACCGCATGACACTGAATTTCTTCAGAGTCCTTATAATCTAATAATTTAACCAATGGTTTTAAGAAACCAGCATCAACAATTAAACCTTCATTTAAAGGATGAATTGAAATGTTTCTTATACAAGCGACTGATGCTAAAATTAAGGGAATCGAATCACTCTTAATTAGTTTGACCAAATGTGGTAAACCACCAGCTCTTACAATTTCTAATTGATAACTTGTGTCTGAGGCTAAATTCCTTAAAGCTAGGGTGGCTTGACATTTAACTCTAGAAGAGTTAGAATCCATCAAACTGACTAATTTGGAGACCAACTTTGATTCAGTTTGTGATAATTTCTGTCTATTTTCTTCATCGACTGCTATATTAGATAATGCTGTTGTGCAGTAGTATTGAACATCCGGATCGGTAGAGGATAACAATGATACAAGAACTGGGACGGCACCTGCATTAACTAACTCTTTACGATTTTCGCCAGAGTGTGTCATGTTTAAAAGGGCACCAGTAGCATTCCTTTGTACTCTGATATGCTTGGATTTTGCTAACTTTGTTAATGGAACTAAAGCACCCGAAGTGGCAATCTTATGTTTGTTATCATCTCTTGTGGCCAGATTAGTTATGCAACCAACTGCATTACATTGAACTTCAACATTATTACCCATCATCTGATTGATTAAAGGTTCTAAACCACCCATTTCCACAATAAGTAACTTATTTTCGTTATTAACAGCTAAATTACCTAGGGCTGCACATGCTGCTACTTGGATCTGTGGATCACTATTCTGTAGTAGTATTAATATTGGTTCTAATACATCTCTTGAGACTTGCCTAACATACTTCTCGGTAATTTCCGCAAATGCTAATGCTGCACTTCTCTGTAAATTTAGATTATCAGAATAAACCAACGTGGTCAACGCCTTTAATGGGCCACCTGAATAAAAATCTAAGTTATCCTTATCTTCCAAATAGCCTAATAATTGTGTAACAGCCTCTCTTTCATTATCTGCAATTGGTAAAATGCTAGAGTCATCGCTAGTAGCTGAGGTATTAGTTGTTGATGTATTCTTCAAACAACTACAACATTTACCCATCTTAAAATATTGTTATTATTAAAATTCTTGATACGTTTACCTTTATTTGTTCCACTTTCAAAAAATTCTATAATACCTTAAATTCAATTGAAAATCAAAATCTCAAATAGTGTTTCAATTATAGCACCTTTTGTATACCAAACTATTATATTAACCTAAAGGACTCAAAATGAAGACCTCTTTAATCGATTCCTTCCTTTGTTTCCTATCACTATCAATTAACTCTTATTGTTTATTTAATAATTCATATATATATATACCCATTATCAAAAAAACGCAAAACGCTCAAAATGAACAACCCGCCCCTTGGGTTAAGATAAAAATTTTCTGTGTAATTAAGAACGAAGTCATAAAATAATTCAATATAGACTAAAGAGCTGCTGATATGTTTGGTTAGCACCGGCTAGATAAGGTCAATGTTTACGTGATTTGCTTTGTATATATATATATACTGTTAATTATTATTACAATGTCAGAACTATTGTACCAGATGTGGTGAATGAATCTGTGTGATTGAATTTACGTAATGAACTCTTCTGTAAGTAGACGTTCTTTGGGATACCACAGTCGACCAAAATGATGGCACCGTTTTCTGTGGAGTGGACAATCGTATTTTTCATATTATTTAGAGAAACTAGTGGCCACGAATATGAACATAGGACACCATTTATCTTTGATAATGAAACTTCAAAGTCAGGGAACCCGGAACCACTGTCGTAACCAGATGGCATATCAATAGAATAAATCTTGATATGGTTGGTTTGAACCATTTCGTTACACCAGTTGATGATTTCTATGATTTTAGTCTTGGATTGGTAGAAATCTAATAAGGAACAGTCGAAGCCCTGCATGGCATCAATTATTAGTTCAACGGGACTATTTAATTTTGATATAGTGTGCTTCAAGACAGACAAACTGTTAACGATCTTACCACCACAATTCTTGAAAATTTCTAGATTGGATTTAATTCTTTGATCTTGAATTTCGTTAATTGAACATGTAAACAGTATTATTACACGGACTTGTTGTGTAAGGCATAAAAATTTACCTAAAGATAACGCCTTATTACCTGATCTATTTGAATCAGATGCCAAGATGATCACTAGTGGTTCCGGATTGGAGTTATTTATAGTAAGTCTAGATGAACCACCCAGTTTTTGTTTAATAAAATATGACGCATTCAAAGCAAATGCTTCATTCATCGCCTGAATTGTTATACCAAAATTCTCTTCCGCAATTCTTTCCATTTCTAATAGTTGTACTGGTGTAGCCATAGGAATGGCTTGATTTGTTTTTTTATTTTTTAATGTTGGATTATATGATAATGAATTTGACCTTGAATTCTGACCATTGTTTGCAGTTGTTTTACCAATAATCATTTGCTCCAATTTCGATAATATTTCTTTGTTTTCATCGCTGTTGCTACCAGGGCTACCCTTCTTTGAGTCATCTGGATTTACAGCAGAATGTAACAAATGTGTGATATTGATCGATTTAGTAATTGGCAAATAATTCGAATCCTCCTCTTCATCATCATATTCGTCTTCATCTTCATCTATTTCTTCGTTGTCTTCATTATTATTACTACTGTTACTATATGTATGATTGACGTTGCTTAGTTTTTCATCATCTGTGGATTCAAATTCCTCATAATTATCATTAGAGTTGATTGTATCCCAATTATCATTTTTCGCGTTTGGAATAACCATTTCATCTATATCGTAGTTAGCCTGTTTTACACGGCCACTTTCTTGTGAGCTTTTCTTATTATGAGAGACTAATCTTTTATTTGGGTCGATACCATCCTGTTGTTTCAGTTGGGCGAAAACATCCTTCTTATTGAACATATTCAAATTGCTTTGGAAATCAAAATCATCTTGTTCCTTAATCCTTTTAACATCTTCATTCTGCCAATCATCTCTATCAGATCCACTTTGCCTCTCTCTATTGCTATTACTCTTACTGTTATTGCTATTAGAGCTATTGTTATTAGAGTTACTGTTATTATTATTGTTACTGTTATTTGGATTAGTATTACCAAACTTATGCTTATTAGGAACAACAGACAACACTTTTAAATCCTTTAAACGGGATGATCTAACCTTAAATGCTTGTGAAGTTCCCCCATCACTGAAAGAAACATCATGTAGTGTTAAACCCTTGGCAGTCGCTTTTGCAATCTTCCCTTTAATGAGCTTCCCATCCTTCAATTCCACTTGGACACCGAACCCAATAAACTGCGAATGGTGTGTCATCCTATAATAACTCTTATAACTGACTTATTGTCCTTGTCTTATCTTGAAGTTTAGCCGAAACAAACCATAAACTACATCTAATAACTGTAAGTTTGCTTATTTTTCATTTTTCTGATAAATTTTTTATGTGAAAGAAGGGTAACTTTTACATAAATAACCACTATAAAACCGATGTGAATAATAATACATTAAGTTCAATTATAGTAGATAGTGTACACATGAGTGTTATATATAAAATAAAGAGAATATATATAGTGTGTCTTTATGTTTAATCGTAGTATGGACTGTAATAAATTTATATTATTTCCTACATTCGTTGGTTGATTAGGGGTCATATAAGAAGAAAGATAGTGTCTTGTTCTTTTCAGGCTCTTATAATACATAAAGAGTAATTAAGCAACCTGCAACAGCAAATACTAGTGGCAATTGTCCTACAGCATCTCTTACGATGTGTAAATGGTTCAATAACACCTGTTTGCATGGATAGACATTTGAGAATAAAGCTAACTCATAATTTGGAATAATTTTACAATTTAGGATAGCTAGAGAAATTAAAGCTTTGACTATATTAAAAGTCATTGGATCCAATTCAATTTCAAGTGCATAACGAACAAAATTGAAATAGTAACCGAATAGACTTGGAATTGCAACATAAAAGGTAAACCAAACGCAAAGAGTTATTAAATTTTCCCACGTAAATAACGTTTCTTGATTTGAGACAATATTGAAAGTAACAAAATAAAATTCAATTAAGGTAAATATGACAGAAATTGTAGAAATCGCAGATAGAAAATCTTGAACATCTTCATTAAATTTCTTCGTAGATTGAATAATGTCACAAAATTGATCTTGAAAATTAAACTTAAACATTTCCTTACAATCTTCGCATGATTTGAAACTTAAAAGATTATAATTTTTCTTAGTATCCAAGCTTTGTTCTTCTTCACCACTTGCACTAGATTCGGAATCTTCGGAAGCTTCAGAACCTTCAGAACCTTCAGAGCCCTCCTCATGAGGTTCATCACGATTACCACCATATGATTCGAAGTATTCCTTCAATTCAGGGTAATCAATCTCACAATCTAATGGAGTAGCCAAAGAATCCAAATGATTTAAAACAGTTTCAATTAAATCACTTTTCTTTGCATGGTTTGGAATGTCTGTAACTCTAAATTTGGAAAGTAAATCAAGCAATTCCGCCTTCTTCCAACGAACAAAAAAGTTATGTGTTTTATCCTCAGACATTCTTTCAAATAATAATAACAGTAATACTAATAAAAACAACAAGTAGAGTTCCTAGTTCTAATCATAACCAATCTACACTATCACTGCCTAAATCGTAAATAAACAAACCAATTGTTTCTTATATGCCACTTTTTCCTCAAAAATTAATTTTTCACCAAACTTCGTTGTTTATTGATTTCCTTATTAGGAAACAGCCGAAATGGTATGCCTTACGATCACTCAAGAGCTCTTCTCATAAACTGAACAGTATCATCGAGTTCAGTTTGGAAGTGTCTTGCTGTGTTCCAAGTTATGGAGTCCGTCTGACTACACATGACAGAGTCACTGACTAATTTGGTTAGGATTAATTGCAGGTTATGGACACTTACTGGAGTAGTTCTCTTAATCTTGTCAATTTCCATAAGTTGGATAACAATCGCTTTTGAATTTGTTGGCTCTTTGTCAAGATTAGCATAAAGCTTATCTAAAATTTTATTCTTGGATTGCAATTTGTTAAGAACTGTGTCTCTATAAAGTTGCAATAGTTTTTCTCGTTTTGGATCCATTGAAGGTTGATTTGAGGGTTTTCTTTCCTGTGTCTTCTTGGCCAATGGTGGTGTAGGGGTAGTTGTGGGAGTAGGAGTGGTGTTAGGAGTAGGCGTTCCAGTCGTAGCGGTAGTAGTGGCGATGCCAGTACCTCCTATGTTTAGTATTTGATCGTCTAATTCGCTTATAACAGCAAGCTGTTCCTTCTGAAATAGTTCGTATTTTTCTATAATTAACTTCTTAATATCGATAATCTTTAAATTGTGAAAACTCAATTGGCCGTCTGCTAGGATGGTTCGTTGTAATGGGAACAGCTCTTTAATGATCTGTAAAATATCATTGATATTTAGCTTATTGCTTGGAGTTTTCTTATTTTCATCATAAACTCGATTAATTTCATTTACAAGAAGGCTGTTCTGTATTTCATTTGTTAGTTTAACCAATGATAATTTGATATTGCTGCTAATGATACTGTTTTCGTTAATACTTAAATTTGGATGACCTATCGATTCTTGCTCGACTTTAGGAATTATGAGTGAGTAAATAATCTGCAATACAATCAATTGCTTTACTATGGGGTCCATTATATATGATTTTTATATCGACTTTGGCTGAACCATAACATTTTTAGATGAACATTTTTATTCATTTTTTTTATTTCTCTAAAAAAGCATCTTTACAAAATAATACACGAAAAGCAGTGGATATACTGACAATAACGATAAGAAGATAGTAGCTGTAGAAAATGACCGATTCGCTGCCACCACTGCCTCTGAATACAAGAGGACATAATGCCCTGAATGAAATACGAAACAAGGATCTCTCATTATTGTACCAGAAATGCAACAAGCAATTCAATGAATCAATGAACCAGCTACTAGATACCGACACGGAACCTGGTTTAAAAGATGAGTTAGTCAAATCTTTTGCTACTTCATATCATTCCATGCAGGAAGCAAAACTTACAAAGTTGGCTTTAGACGATAAGCTTGTCGAATTTAAGAGGAAATGCCACGAAGTGGCAGATCGAAGCCCACCTGTTACCAGTGATAATTGGAAAGATTACGAGTCTGGAAGACCCAATATAGTAAGCATCACACAAATCTTTAATGAAACAAAGCCTGTTATCCATGAGAAATTACAAAATTCCAATGATGAAAAGCTTTTAAGAATATTTCCATTTTTATGGAATGATCCAACTGCTGTTATACCAGATGATGATAATACCCAAGCCAATGAAGAGGAACAAGAATTACAAATTAACGGTGGTAATATCGAACTTATATGCCCTATAACAATGAAGACATTTGAATTACCCATGATCTCAAAGAAATGTAATCACGTCTTCGATAAAGAAGGCCTAACAAGTTATTTACAGGGTCAACCAACAAGGGATTGTCCTCAAGCAGGCTGTTCACAAACAATAAATATGAGAGATTTTATGCCGGACAAACTCATGGAACTACGTTGCCGTATTGCAAAGATCAAAGAACATGATACGTCTTCTAAGCTTGACCAAGCAATCGATGTAATTTAATATTAAAATCATCTTTCGGATGTCGGGAATTGCACTATCCGAGCCCCAAAATTTCAATATTTTTCATATATAATTAAGAGGGATGTGGTAAAATGGTGATGATGAAGAAGAATAAAAATAAGAAAAAATTGATAAATATATGAGTTATCAACGATAGTAACATGCCCGATCAAATAGTAATTACAGAGAGGTTTGCGAAGCTATTGAAACATTACCAAATTGATACCGTTTTTGGGTTAGTTGGGATTCCAATTGTAACTTTAGCAAACGATTTCATCGAAAATGGAATAAAGTTTATTGCTTGTAGAAATGAACAAAGTGCATCGTACGCTGCTTCTGCATATGGTTATTTAACTGGAAAACCGGGTGTATTGTTAGTAGTGGGTGGCCCGGGTTTAATTCATGCTTTGGCTGGTATTTACAATTCAATAAACAGTAGATGGCCTTTAATTGTTATTGCAGGCAGTAACGATAATGGAGTTGATCAATATAAAGGTAGTTTTCAAGAAATGGATCAAATATCATTGTTGGGTGAATATTTAAAATTCAAAGGGAAGCTAAATCATCACAATTTAGATAACGTCTTCTTCAATGCTTTCAATTTTGCAATTCAGGGTACAAAAGGTGTGACGTATATTGATTTTCCGGGAAGCTTAATTGAAGCAAAAACAATGGTTGATAATA
>PPOM03000375.1:22631-35423 GCA_003708925.3 Kazachstania martiniae
GGTTGATAATACAAGAAAATTTCCAGATGTTCCAAAAATTTTAAGAAGTAGTCCAGATCAAAAGACAGTGGAAGAAGTAGCTCACCTGATATTAGAAAACAAACAAAAGAATGTTTTAGTAGTTATCGGTAAAGGCTGTATTGAGGCATCTAAGAATATTAGACGGTTTGTCGAGAAATATAATCTTCCATTTTTACCAACGCCAATGGCAAAAGGTGTAATACCTGATGAAAATAAATTAAACACATCTTCTGCGAGATCACAAGCATTAGCACATGCCGACATTGTATTGGTCCTGGGAGCTAGGTTGAACTGGATATTGCATTATGCAGAACCCCCAAAGTGGAACCCTAACGCAGTTTTTATTCAATGTGACGTTAATCCCGAAACGTTGGGTACGAATAATCATTACAATGTAAATTACTCTCTTTTGGGAGATATAACCTTAACAATTGATGCTTTGGATAGGGAATTATGTCTAAAAGATCCACATTACAGACATCCACAATTACCTATGTCGATGATAAGTAAAATACACACGAATCAGAAGAAACTAAGGGCTATGGAGGTTGTAAAAGGAGATGATAATGAAGTCTTACATTATAATACAGTTTATGGGACAATTCGTTCATTAATGAATGAGGACCGTACGTTTATTATCTCGGAAGGAGCTAATACGATGGATAAGGCTCGAATCTCATTTCCGGCATCTTTCCCGTTGCGCAGACTGGATGCTGGTACTAATGGAACGATGGGTATCGGTCTTGGTTATACAATTGCATCAAAACTCGCATTTTCAGAACTTGATGTTGTTTTGATCCAGGGAGATTCAGCGTTTGGGTTTTCAGGTATGGAATTAGAAACCATTGCTAGACTGAAAATTGGTGTTATCATTATCGTGATGAATAACTCCGGTATTTATCATGGTCACAATCCTGGAAGCTCCACAAAACTTACCGAAAACTGCCGTTATGATTTAGTTGCCAAAGGCTTAGGGATAAACGGCGTATTGGTAAAGGATATTGCTACATTACAAGCGTCCTTTAAGCAAGCATTACTTAATGCACGGAACCAGAATATATCGACACTTCTGAACATAATTATCGATCATGGTAATGCGAATCAGGTTTCATTTGCATGGCAAAACAAATCAAAGTTATAAGTAGATTATCAGTAAGATATTTATTTAGTTAAAGTAAATGAAAGATAGATTTCTTCACTATAATGGACCTCACAGAGTAAAAAAGTAAATATTATTGGACATATCTGAAAATGATTATTATTTGAGCCATTATGACAAACCTTGTTCAGTATGCAACTAAATTAATGCCCTCTTGATACCAGGGCACATCAAAGACATGTTCTAGTATCGTACGGATATCTCTAACTTTGCTGTGGGCAACATTTAGGTTAATATTAAAATTTTTTTTTTTTTTTCTTTGTTGTAGATTAGTGGATATATATTTGCATATTCTAAAAGTGACTACTCACTTTTTGTTGGCTTCCTCACTAACAATTTTAATATTTTTTGACATCGTGTCTTTTCTGAGTGTATAAATAATAAGTCTACTGGCTTCATTAGAGGCTGCAAAATTCATTTAGTATTACCTATATCTCTTTGTAAAACATTTCTCATTCTTTTTTATTTCGTTTCAACCCATTTCTATCTCTTGCAATGTCGAGTTTTATCTAGTTACTGCCAACTTCAAGCTTATTTTTAGAAATATCACAATTAAACTTCTGGATCAAAGTATCATCGAAAATCAAGACGTAGCATCATTATAGGTAACATTGTATTTTCCTTTTGAAAAAGACGAATATGAATTATCATTTTTTAACTATGTACCATGAAGCCTCCATTCACAGATCAACAAACTAGTCTCACAACCTGTTTCTTTTTTATATTTATATTCTAATGACCATAGCTCAAAGACTAAGGATAATTTCTAAATGAGCTTAGATTCTTCTAATAAAGATGTTTCTTCATCGTATTAGTAGGTGACAGAAAAGTCATTAAATGTTAGAAATAATAGTTACCCTGCAAAAAGTGGTTTGAAAAATTATCGTTGAACACCAAACACCATTTACACTCGATTTATACAACTAGATCAGGGTTCATCATTAATAATAGAACAAATAAAACAGCAAAAAATAGCAGTATAAATAATAATGCCAGAAAATAATACAGTAGTGGCGGTTGACCCCGTTACTATTGTTATTAAAGAATGTATTAATCTCTCTACTGCAATGAGAAAATATACAAAATTTACATCGCAGTCAGGTGTAGCTGCCTTATTAAGTGGTGGAAGTGAAATATTCAGCAATCAGGATGGTTCTCTAGCCACTACATTTAATAATTTGTCTATTAATAAACATAACGACCCGTTCTTGTCTGGGTTTATTCAATTGAGATTAATGTTAAATAAACTGAATGATCTAGAAGATATAGATTCATTAACTGTACTACAGCCCTTTTTGATTATAATTAGCACGAGTTCCATTTCTGGTTACATAACATCCTTAGCATTGGACTCGTTACAAAAGTTTTTCACTTTAAATATCATTAATGAAAATTCCAAGAATTATGTTGGCGCATATAGAGAAACTGTTAATGCTTTGACACACTGTAGATTTGAAGGATCGGAGCAAACATCCGATGATTCAGTGCTGCTGAAAGTAGTTATCCTATTAAATTCTATAATAAATTCGCCATATGGTGAAGTGCTTTCAGATTCGATTATGTATGACGTTGTCCAAACCGTCTTATCTTTAGCCTGTAATAATCGAAGAACTGAAGTATTAAGGAAGGCAGCCGAATCAAGTATGGTCTCTTTAACCATTAAACTATTTGAAAAGATAAAGGATACAGAACCATCTAATGCGAGCCAAAAATACATTAATGATGAAAGCTATTCTAAGGATGAATTAAAGGATGATATGATTGGTACAACAACAGGTAATAATACTACCCAATCGATTAATAATGCTGATATGGAGTCGATTGAATCAATTGAAATAAACTCGACAAGAGATGTGCCTGAAATTCCTAAGAATAAGGTTCCTAATGATGAAAAGAGTGCTGCAGATGAACTTAAACTGGTGGATAGTCCCGAAGAAGAGAAAAGTGAAGTAAAGGAAATAAAACTACAACAGACTGATGTCTGCGAACCAAATTACGGTATTCCAGTAACCAAACAATACCTAAACTTACTATTGACGCTAATTGTTCCTGAAAATAGAACAAAACATACAAATTCGACACGAATTTTTGCACTTCAATTAATTAATAATATTATTGAAATATCTGGTGATAAGTTTCCGTTACATCCCAGATTATTCAATTTAATCTCTGACCCAATATTTAAATGCATTTTACACATTATTCAAAATGCAAATAAACTATCGTTATTACAGGCCGCATTACAATTATTTACGACTTTAGTCATTATTTTAGGAAATTACTTACCAATGCAAATTGAATTGACATTAACGCGTATATTTTCAATGCTACTAGAAGATAATGAAACTAAATCCGATTCACAGCAAAAATCAAAGTCTGCTACTGTTAAAGAATTATTGATTGAGCAGATTTCTATTTTGTGGACCCGTTCTCCATCATTTTTTACTTCTACTTTTACCACATTTGATTGCAATTTAGATAGAGCTGATCTTTCCTTGAACTTTCTTAGGGCGTTGACAAGATTAGCATTGCCGGAATCTGCTTTAACCACAACCGAGAATGTCCCACCAATTTGTCTTGAAGGCCTTGTTTCTTTGGTCGATGACATGTACGACCATATGCAAGAGATCAGTAAAGTAGATTATCAAAAGAGTAGTACTCCTAATATAATCTTACAGCAAAGAGAACGTAAAACTGAGTTTATTAGGTGTGCTAAAGCATTTAATGAGAAAGCAAAAAAAGGTATCCCACTTTTGATTGAAAAAGGCTTTATAAAGTCTGATGGGGATAAGGACATCGCCGAATTCCTGTTTGAAAATAATACCCGCCTCAACAAGAAGACAATTGGTTTACTATTGTGTGATCCTAAGAAAACTGAGTTATTAAAAAATTTCATTGGGCTATTTGAGTTTAAGGGCTTGAGAGTCGATGAAGCAATAAGAATCTTACTTACAAAGTTCAGACTTCCTGGCGAATCTCAACAGATTGAAAGAATTATAGAGGCATTTTCATCAAGGTATGTGGAATGCCAGGAATATGACCCAAAGCTTCTGAAAGACTCACCACCATCTATGCAGGAAAATGATAAAGATTCCACTGAAACAAACATGCAGCAGAATGAGGATGTTGTCGAGGAAGATTTGGCATCCGTTCAACCTGATTCTGATTCTGTTTTTGTTTTAAGTTACTCTATTATTATGTTAAACACCGACCTTCACAATCCTCAGGTAAAAGAACACATGTCTTTTAAAGATTACTCTGGTAATTTAAAGGGTTGCAACAATGAAAAGGATTTCCCACATTGGTACTTAGATAGAATATATTGTTCAATTAGGGATAAAGAAATTGTCATGCCAGAAGAGCATCATGGCAATGAAAAATGGTTTGAAGATGCTTGGAATAATCTAATTTCTTCGACCACTGTCATAACCGAAATTCAGAAGGAAAATAGGAGCACTATTAGACAATTGGGTTGGAAAGATTTATTGTGTTTTGATAGGGCTATCTTTAAACATGTAGGCCCTTCAATTGTTAATACCTTGTTCAAAATTTACATTGTTGCATCTGATGATCATATTACAAGTAGAATGCTGACCAGTTTGGATAAATGTGCTTATATTGCTAGTTTTTTTGATTTCAAGAGATTGTTTAATGATATTTTAATATCTATTGGTAAAATTACCTCTTTGTTAGGACCAAACAATATAACTGATAATCTAGTTCAAACTATTGATGAAGATGTATATACCAGCAGTGACATTCCTTTAGTTACTATTAATGTTGAAGGAACAGATGAGAACGTTCCTGTTAGTTACCGTGCTGTAAGATTAGGTAGATCATTCAAGGGTCAACTTTGTACCGTCATTTTCTTTCGAATTTTACAGAGAACTGATGACGCGGAAATTATTAGTTCAGAAACCTGGTCTGAAATTGTCAAGATATTATTGACGTTGTTCGAGAATCTGTTAATTAGCCCAGATGTTTTCCCTGATTTGCAACAAAGGTTGAAAATTGGCAGCCTACCAAAGCCAACTCCAGAAGTTTCAATTACAAAACAAAATGGGAATAAAGGGTTATTCTCTACATTCGCATCATATTTGAAGGGTGACGAAGAACCTACCCAAGAAGAGATTGAATCATCTATCAAAGCCTTAGAATGTATTAAATCAAGCAAAATTACTTCATCAATTTTTGGTAATGAGTCACTTATTAAGACAACATTAATTAAAACACTAGTTGGTTGCATTGATGACAAAAAGACACCTGACAATTCGAGATACTTTGAAGCGGAATTGTTATTTTTAGTAGAATTATCAGTCGCGTTGTTCCTTTTTTGTAAGGATGAAAAGGAGCTTGGTGATTTAATTGTTGACAAGCTGTTCGAATTAAGTAGACTTAGTGGCGTGACTAAACGAACTATTCGTAGATTAGTAACATACAAGCTATTGTTAATATCCGTAATTGATAATCAGGAAGAAAGATTAGTAAAACTAATTAACGAAGAATTATTAACGAAGACTGAAGTATTCAATCAGAAATACTTCAGCACTGATCAAGGTAAGGACTTAATTGAGAGATTGTTGTCCTTAACAGAAATTCCAAAATACAGTGATCATATTTTCAAAGAAGAAAGTTACTGGAAATTTTTAAGAAGTATTGCAGCTATGCCGGAACATACGCAGGGTATTTTTGATCATTTAGACCAGAAGGTTATTAAGCAAAATAGAAAATTTGATGATACAACATTTATGTTTATTCTAGGTCTATTAGATGAGATTTCTTCCATTGGTGCTGTTGGAAGTAGGTGGGAAAAAGAATATGCTAATTCTATAAAGAGTGGTCATAAAATAAGTAACGAAAATCCATATCAGTCAATTGTAGAGATATCCCTAAAATCTATTAATTTAACAACACATTTAATTGAAAACAGATCACTATCGAAAACTGAAGTTATCGCTATTGTTCAGGCTTTGGTCCATCAATGTATCAACCCATGTGAACAAGTTCATTCATACGCATTATGTTCATTAGAGCTTGTTTTAACTGAAAGAATTGTATTACCTTCTGGTGAAATCAATTACATTGAAGATTTAATCGAAGATGGTATTATGTCATTGATGAAGCAAGATAATGAGAGTAGTAAAAATATACAGGTTTCAGAAATGGTTAGAGTAATTGGTAAAATATACTTATACCATTTGAATTTAGGCAACACTACAAATGATACATTTTTAAAGGTATTGAATATTTATAATGCATACGTTGAGAATCCAGATGTTGAAAGTCAGTTGCAGCAGTTAATCATCGAGAAGAAAGTCATTGAAAAAAGAATGGGCCCCAAAAATACATCCGAAGAAGAAGATACTTGACTCTTTCAGCTTAAAAGTTTAACTCGGTATTCTCCGAACTTTCCCACCCTTCACTTCGCTAATCAGCGATGATTCGAAAATTCCCAATTTAGTATATAAAGAGGTACATAATAGACTTATACACCAGTGTAATTATAATAAACGGGACAAACAAATAGACCACAAATAGGAACAATGTCCACGAAATCATATGAAGAAAGAGCTGCTGCACATATTAGTCCTGTTGCAAGGAGATTATTGAATATAATGGTAGAGAAGAAGAGTAATTTATGTGCATCAATTGATGTTCGTACTACCGCTGAATTGTTGAGGATAGTTGATGCTGTAGGACCACACATTTGCTTATTAAAGACACATGTTGATATCCTCGAAGATTTTACCATGGAAGGAACTGTGCTTCCTCTAAAGCTCCTAGCCAAAAAGTATAATTTCTTAATCTTTGAAGACCGTAAATTTGCTGATATCGGTAATACTGTTAAACTACAATACCAATCAGGGGTGTACCGAATTGTAGAATGGGCAGATATTACTAATGCCCATGGTGTAACCGGTGCCGGTATTGTAAAAGGCTTGAAGGAGGCTGCTAGTGAGTTACCTTCAAAAGAACCAAGAGGCTTGTTAATGTTGGCCGAATTATCATCAAAGGGTTCCTTGGCTCATGGTGAGTATACAAAAGGAACAATTGAAATTGCCAGAACAGACAAGGAATTTGTAATTGGTTTCATTGCTCAAAGAGATATGGGTGGTAGAGAAGATGGATTCGATTGGTTAATTATGACACCGGGCGTCGGTTTAGACGATAAAGGAGATTCATTAGGTCAGCAGTATAGAACTGTCAAAGAAGTCATGAAGGGTGGATCTGATATTATCATTGTTGGAAGAGGACTATATGGTCAAGGTAGGAATCCTGTACATGAAGCGCAACGTTACCAGCAAGCCGGTTGGGAGGCTTATATAAATAGATTGTAATATATATGTGTAACCCGGATTTATTTCAAATGAAAAAAAAAAGTTGTGAAAGGAATTTGAAGAATAAGAGGGATTAATAGGTATTACACTAAATTGGAAGAGTCGTAATACAGAGTATTGGATTAGCTTAATAGGTAAAGATGGATGCATTAAACGCTAGAGAACAACAGGAGTTTCAAAAAGTAGTCGAACAAAAGCAGATGAAAGATTTCATGCGATTATACTCCAATTTAGTAGAAAGATGTTTCAGTGACTGTGTTAATGATTTTACTTCATCTAAATTAACTAACAAAGAACAAACTTGTATCATGAAATGTTCTGAGAAGTTTTTGAAACATAGTGAACGTGTTGGTCAAAGATTCCAAGAACAAAATGCAGCTATGGGTCAAGGTTTAGGTCGTTGATACGCCTTACGAAACTTTTTCCCTCATGTAATAATATACATCCATGTAAGTAGTTTTAATATAAAATAACAATATCAATCATGTTAGCAAATAGATCAATGTTACCAAAAAAAATTAGAACAGTACCATTGATCGGTATCGGGTGCAACTAATTGCTTAGAAGTCCTACGATTGCACTGAACAGACTTTAACCAGTAAATGATTAAGTCAAACACGTGAGGTACATAAAATATGTTTGTTGCTAGCGCCGTTCCCATCACCATCAAAATTTGATAGCGTTGAATTTCTGATAGCGCCGCTATTATAACCAGGTTCCCCAGGCTGCTCTCACGAGCCCAAATAACTGAAACCTCATTTGTTGTGTTTCACCGAATTTCCCACCTGCATGTATTATTAGATCAGACTAATAGTTCGTAAGCAGGTTAAAATCGTAGGAGTTGCTACTGCTCTAAAGGCACGGTTCGAACCTGTGACATGGCCAGGAGAGGTCGCGAGACCAACTAGGCCACGCCGCTATACAAACCATTTTAAATCAAATTGTAGTATCTCTATAAGTACGTTAATAAATATTATTAAAGATGAGAAAGATTCAGTACCATTATTAACCAGCGTCATTCTTGTTGAACTTTTAATGGTTTTGTTGATCCACGTAACAGTTAAACAAGATTGTTATAACATAAGTTGAAGTTATACGTGACGAGAGTGATTCTTATTATTGTAGTTTTGTTGATAATTAGTAAGTTAGTAGTTAGTATTAATTAAGAGTATAAGCAGTATCTTCTTAAACTATATAAGAGAGTGACGAGAGTGATTCTTATTATTGTAGTTTTTTTCTGAACTCATAGATATAAATGTTTGTTGTACAAAAGGGTTTCAATTAGTAATATCTAAATATAGTATTAAAGTCTCTGACGAGTTAAGAATAAGCTACAAAGTAAATAATCTTATAATTACTGGAATAATAAGAGATTCAATCTGTTAATTATTCCTCTATTTATACCTTTTGTTTAGATAGTTCCTTAGATGTTGGTCATAGATAATTCGTGTCGACGTTGACATTAATATTACTCAGTAAGGAAAGAACCACGGTGCAATTGGTGTCATCTCATCTGTGATTTCGTGTCTCTTACAACACGATATCCAGTTCGTGTCACTAGCATTTGTATTTCCTTATGGTTTATAATAATATAATATCTCATATGTCTCTATTATTATTTCCAACAATACGAACTGTACTAAGACATATTAGTAAAAACAGAGAAAAAAGTAATTAAATGATAAAATACTGACATTTATCAGTCAGAAAATGTGAGAATAAAAAGAAAAGAATATTATAAAAAGAAACACAACTATTAGTATCCAGATACGAGGAATGTCATGTTTATATGATCACAAAGAACTAGAATAGTTGATTATTTGTATATTTATTATATAAGAAGGACAGAGTTCCAGATCCTGACAACTTAAGTAAAGACTTAATAATAAATATGAGCTTTGAAACATCTAATACTAAACCATTAAAAGTTCAACAATTACACCTGTATCATTAGTTGGAATGTAATGTCTTACAGAAGGTACATAAAATTGATCTTCATAAGGCACTCAAGATTAGCACGGACCCTTCTGATTGAGCTGCATATTTCAACCAGGGAGACAGGATGACAACCCGTCGCAACAGTTGAATATCCACCCCACGCTAACCGAACTTTTCGATCTGCTCCTCAGAAACCATCGCACACTACATAAGGAACGTCAAAAAACGGGTCAATTATGTAAGTAGATACATACATAGGTAATCCTCGAGTATCTTGATAATGATTTAGATTCAGAACCCATATGCTTTGCTGTAACTTTAAATCCAGCAAGAAGTCAGATTCGTGCGAAATGGGGGTTCCAATTGCTGGCTATGCTCATTCAAATTACATACTTTCATATCAGACTTATATATATAATAGTAATAGTGTAATCTTAACTGATAGGATCAGTCATGTAAAGCCAATTTCTGTTTGAATATCTAATTCTTTCATATATCAAACTTATTTAAGTGATAGTTTCAGATCAAATAACTGTTTCTTAAAAATGAAAATTAAGAACTTAAATCCTATACTTCTCACAGGTCTACCTTTCATTAATACTGTCTCCGCTACAGGGACTATCCTACCTGGGCCCATAGGCCCAACTGAAGATATCGATGTAAAATGTGGAGATTATTTAGCATTGATTAATGGAAATACGCAAAATGTTGGTGGTAATGTCAATGTTGATGGTTCCCTGTTTATCGGTGACGCTGATTCTAATGACGTTAACTTTCAAACTGAGTTTACTGGCTCAACATTGAAAAATACAGGTGTTATCGTCGTTGACAGCAGGAATACATCCGCTACAACAAGTATAACCTGGGAAGGAGGTAAAATTGAAAATAGTGGTAAAATATTTTTTGATGCAGTTGGCGCTCCTGCTATGGGAAAGAATAAGCTAGCTCCAAATGTAATGGAAAACACTGGTTTATTATCATTCAATCGTGTTGGTGATCCCAGTCTCTTCAATGGAATCATAATTGGAAAAAAAACAACTTCTTTTAAAAATGATGGAACAATTTGCGTTACAAATTCTTTTTTTGTTGCAAACAGTACCTTTGATGGTAATGGGTGTATTTATGTTGGAGGGGAAGGTACTGTGGCTGCTGGAAGTTTCTTTGACACTATGGCTGGAACTGATATAGGTGATTCCCCTGTTCTAGGTACCCAAACCATTTATTTAGCAGATCCCTCATCTCAGATTGGTATTTTCGGAGATTATAATGGTATCCCTAGGATTGCAAATTTTGGTAATAACAATTCGATCAATATATTTGGCTCGTATAACTATACTTATGATTCTAGCTCAGGTATTCTTTCTTTTCATCATCTGCTTACTGGGAATTCTCTTTCAGTAGATATTGGTAAGGGTTATGACATAAATAAATTTTATTATCCCGAAACAGGTACAGTTGCGCTACAATATCCAGATCCACCACCATCTGGAAGCAACAAAGCTAATTGCATGCCATGTGAAGCTGCGCCATGGATTGGATCAGACATACCTACTTGCCCCGTTTCTTCCAAGTCATCCGCTCTTCCATCCTCTTCATCGGCTTTCTCCTCAGAAGACAAGACCGTATCATCTTCTACCTCTGTTACATCATTGCAATCTTCAACTGTCTTGTCTCACTCTTCAAGTGTTTCTACTTCCTCAGTAGTATTGTCCACATCTTCAACTGGATTATCCGAGTCTTCCGCTGTCTCATCCAAACCTTCTGCTGTATCATCTGAATCGTCAACTGCATCACTATCGTCTTCATCCATATCATCCGAGTCTTCCACTGCCTTATCAGAGTCTCATATGGAATCATCCAAGTATTCTTCTATCTCTTCTGACTATTCAGCTGTATTGTCGAAGTCTTCCGATGAATCATCCAAGTCTTATCCTGTTTCTTCTAAATCTTCTGCTATATCGTATCAATCTTCTGCTATTGTACCATTTAAATCATCCACAGTTGTATCATCCAAGAATTCGACTGTCTCATCTCAGTCACCAGCACTTCCATCGTCTTCCTTAGTTGTTCCATCCAAATCGGCAACTGTACTATCACAGTCTTCTACAAAGGGTGGTTCATACAATAGTTCATCTTCCACGTTTTCAAGTTCTGTTCATTCTACCATGCATTCTTCCTCCGTCTCTTTAACGAGTTCAAGACACTCATTCAATAATTACACTTCGAAATCGCTGGACATTACTTATTCTTCATCAGTTGTCTCCTATATATTGAAAAAGTCCTCATCCATCTCTGCAGGTAAGGTTAGTACCATCACATCCGCAGTTTACTCAGGGACCGGTATCCCAAATAATGGTGATATTAATAGTAGTTCTAACAACCAAAATGAGGCTGACTCGGATAGCAAAACCGGGCAACCTGACTCTTACTTGGATGTAGACTCAAATGACAATCAAAATCAATCAAGCTCCAACTCTGGCTCCGACTCTAGCTCCAATTCTGACACCGACTCTAGCTCCAATTCTGGTGTCAATTCTAGATCTAACTCTGGATCCGACTCTGGCACTAACTCCGGCGCTAATACAGGTTCTAACTCTAATCTATGCTCAACCAATAAGCCTTCTGACAACACTGATAGCTTATCTGGTGGTCATTTAGGAAATAATGATATGGGACCAACTTCCCTTATGCCACATGGAACAGCTGGTCCCCACTCTTTTATTTCTATTATTCCATTATCACTACAACAACAAGGACAATCAACAGTGGCTGCAGCTAATGCTCCTAATCTTGCAATACAATCTGAAAATGCTTCCTCTAAGAGCTTCACTAGTTTTACAACTCTTTTGGTAGCGTTGCTTATCAGGTTCCTATTCTAATAGAGGAACAGAACAGATATTTTCAAACACTGCCATATTTGCTACGTCTGACATCATAATGGAAATTTGTTGGAAATAATAATAGAGACATATTAGATATTATATTATTATAAACCATAAGGAAATACAAATGCTAGTGACACGAACTGGATATCGTGTTGTAAGAGACACGAAATCACAGATGAGATGACACCAATTGCACCGTGGTTCTTTCCTTACTGAGTAATATTAATGTCAACGTCGACACGAATTATCTATGACCAACATCTAAGGAACTATCTAAACAAAAGGTATAAATAGAGGAATAATTAACAGATTGAATCTCTTATTATTCCAGTAATTATAAGATTATTTACTTTGTAGCTTATTCTTAACTCGTCAGAGACTTTAATACTATATTTAGATATTACTAATTGAAACCCTTTTGTACAACAAACATTTATATCTATGAGTTCAG
>PPOM03000375.1:35443-72740 GCA_003708925.3 Kazachstania martiniae
CTCTTATATAGTTTAAGAAGATACTGCTTATACTCTTAATTAATACTAACTACTAACTTACTAATTATCAACATATTTCAACAATTACAATAATAGATACACTCTCCCCAAGATTGTATTACCAACATTACTCTTTTCCGTAAGACAAGGTTCAAAAACAAATACATTACAATGTATTAAATACTGGGCGTGTGGCGTAGTTGGTAGCGCGCTCCCTTAGCATGGGAGAGGTCTTGGGTTCGATTCCCAACTCGTCCAATTTTTTAAAGTGTTTTCCAAATACATTTAACTAGCTAGTAAATATTCTATTACTTGTATCTTATCTAAGTTAGCAGGTCTTAAAAGATTACTTTAACTCTTTTTAATAGCTTAAATTAATTGACATCTTATTGTTGTCATTAAACAGAAATGTAAATATGAAGGGGACGCATATAGACCAATTTCCCAAATTGTCTTCTTATAATAGAACGGTTTTCTTTATTGGGTGCATCAGTTATGCAGAAGCACCTATCATAACTTTCACTCACCTTGGTAACATATTTGAGCAGTAAAGAAAACTCCTATAGACCCTTAATGAATTACCATATCGCAAGCTAAATATTAGGATTTGTAGACCTTCCTATGATTTTTTTTTAATAGCCCTTTCACACAACATTCATATGGTGATGCCTATATATAATTTGTATAAGATGTTAAATTGCTACTATTAGCTATATCAGGTTAGTACTGTGTAACCACTACAGTAAGTCAACTTTGTATTCCGTCAATATCACAAGCTACGTTTGCTATTTTAAGCAAAAAAGTCCGTAAAGTATAAAAAGAATGTAAAATTAATTAGATGCAATAAAAGGGTGAAAGGCTATTCGCGGTCTATATTATATACACTGACCTGATAGCTTAATCATTTATAACATAGTCAAGAGTTGATAATAGTCTACAATGAGCAATTCTAAACGAAGGATTGAAACAGATGTGATGAAATTACTCATGAGTAATCATGAAGTAGAGTTAATCAACGATAATATGCAGGAATTTCATGTAAAGTTTCATGGTCCAAAAGATACACCATATGAAGGTGGAGCTTGGAGATTACATGTTGAATTACCAGATAATTACCCATATAAGTCACCCAGCATCGGATTTGTGAATAAAATATTCCATCCAAATATTGATATTGCATCAGGATCCATCTGCTTGGACGTCATTAATTCTACATGGTCACCGCTCTATGATTTAATAAATATTGTGGAATGGATGATCCCAGGACTGTTAAAGGAGCCAAACGGTAGCGATCCTTTAAATAACGAAGCAGCTACATTGCAGTTGAGAGATAAGAAATTGTACGAGGCTAAGATTAAGGAATACATTGACAAATATGCTACTGAGGAGAAGTACAAGCAGCAGTTTGGATCCGAGAGCGACGAGGATGAAGAAGATGAAGAAGTTGACAACGAAGAAGACAATAAAAATCTCGAGGGAGACGATCTGAGCGACGTTAGCGACAGCATAGGAGAATTGGATGAGGAGGAGGAACTTGGAGAGCTCAGCGATATCGATATGAGTGAAGAAGAAGAGTAACTAGTCATATTCAATTACCATTTCTTTATGCAAATATATATATATGTATATGTAAGTAACTTAAATCAGTCATTTGGAGAATAATAACGACCAAACTTCCATTTGCATACGCTGGCTAGATGGGCAAACGGCTGTAACATTAATTTAAAATCTCATAAGATTATTTCGACCAAAGTCTTTTGTCTTCTTTCTGGTTATGCAGATCTATTGTCAGATTTTATCTCTAGCTGTAATCCCACCCATAAAATAATAAAACAATAAATATTTCAAGCATTTGCCTCAACCTATTATACCTTAACCAGCAAAGCAGCCAACTGACGAACTGCCTACTATATTAGCTTACCCCTTCTCTCTTCAACGCTAGTACCACCCCACCACCCCTCCAGTCTAGGACATGCCGTGCGCTACCATCTCAGTTTCAACCCACTCAGCCTAGTCTGCCTACGCTTTCTTCTGACTTTCAAGGGGAAATAAACTTTTTCACAGATTCTCACTGCCCGCAATTTTTTATTTATGTTTCTTGAAAAATTATAGTTGAATAAAGTATATTATCTACAACCAAGAAGATAGAGAAGGTCCGATTTTATTCTTAGTGTGCTGTCAATTCGTCTATATAAGATTATTCTCAGTACGTTGCATTGAGGTTTTGCTGCTCTTTATTTTTTATTTATTAGAGGGGTAAAAACATAATTATGTTTTGATTTCTCATAATCTTTATATATAAATAGGCAGTAACTTGTTGTACTATTATAAATGTTATTAATACTCAATTTCAATTGCTAACTTAGTAAAAAATATCAGACTTATAGAATTCAACTAACAAATAATATTAGTTACAAAAATGTATAACATTCCTGAAAATGTTAAAGGTGCTGTGGAATTTGATCCATGGTTAAAGCCATATGCTCAAGTATTATCTGAAAGACGTTATCTTGCTGATAAATGGCGTTATGATATTACACATGCTACCAAAGATGGTTCTGAGCAAAGTTTATCTCAATTTGCCAGGAATTCTTATAAATTTTACGGTCTCCATGCCAATGAAAAGACTAAAGAAATTACTTATAGAGAATGGGCACCAAATGCTGTTAAGGCTTTCCTAGTCGGTGATTTCAATAATTGGGATAAGGAATCTCATGAATTGAAATCAAAGGATGAATATGGTAATTTTTCAATTGTCTTACCACCAAACAAAGATGGTGATTTTGCTATTCCCCACGATTCTAAGATTAAAATAAGATTTGTCTTACCAGATGGTTCAGATATTTATCGTTTACCAGCTTGGATTACAAGAGCTACCCAACCTTCAAAGGAGGTTGCTAAGGCTATGGGCCCAGGTTATGAAGCTAGGTTTTGGAACCCAAAGGATAAGTATACTTTCAAAAATAAAAGACCAACTTTTAATGAAAAGAATGACTCTTTAAGAATTTATGAAGCTCATATTGGTATATCTTCTCCAGAACCAAAAGTTGCCACTTACAAAGAATTTACTCAAAATGTCTTACCAAGAATTAAATATTTAGGTTACAATGCCATCCAATTAATGGCTATCATGGAGCATGCTTATTACGCATCTTTCGGTTATCAAGTAACTAATTTTTTTGCCGTCAGTTCTCGTTATGGTACTCCTGAAGAGTTAAAAGAATTGATTGATACTGCACATGGTATGGGTATCTTAGTTCTTTTAGACGTTGTTCACAGCCATGCTTCTAAGAATGTCGACGATGGTTTAAATAAATTTGATGGTTCTGACCATCAATATTTCCATTCTATCAGTGGTGGTAGAGGTGAGCATCCATTATGGGATTCTCGTTTATTTAATTATGGTAGTTTCGAAGTCCAAAGATTTTTACTATCCAATTTAGCCTTCTATGTTGATATTTACCAATTCGATGGTTTCAGATTTGATGGTGTCACTTCCATGTTATACCTACATCACGGTGTTGGAGCTGGTGGCGCCTTCAGTGGTGATTACGATGAATATTTATCCAATGAAAGATCGGGTGTTGATCACGAAGCTTTAGCCTACTTGATGTTAGCTAACGATTTAGTACATGAACTATTACCGGAATCCGCTGTTACAGTTGCAGAAGATGTTTCAGGTTACCCAACTTTATGTTTACCACGTTCCATGGGTGGTGCAGGTTTTGATTATAGATTGGCCATGGCATTACCAGATATGTGGATTAAATTATTGAAAGAAAAAAGTGATGACCAATGGGATATGGGTCATATTGTTCATACCCTTACCAACAGAAGACATGGTGAAAAGGTTGTTGCTTACGCAGAATCTCACGATCAAGCTTTAGTCGGTGATAAGACTTTGGCATTTTGGTTGATGGATGCTGCTATGTACACAGATATGACTGTTTTGAAGGAACCAAGTATTGTTATTGACCGTGGTATCGCTTTGCATAAAATGATTAGATTGATTACTCACGCTTTGGGTGGTGAAGCCTACCTAAACTTTGAAGGTAATGAGTTCGGCCACCCAGAGTGGTTGGATTTCCCAAATGCCAATAATGGTGATTCTTACAACTATGCCCGTAGACAATTTAACTTAGTCGATGACGACTTATTACGTTATAAATTCTTAAATGACTTTGATCGTGCTATGCAAATGACCGAACAGAAATATCAATGGTTAAATACTCCTCAGGCCTATGTGTCATTAAAGAACCAAAGCGATAAAGTAATTGTTTTTGAACGTAATGGTTTACTATTTATCTTCAACTTCCATCCAACTCAAAGTTTTACTGACTATAGAGTTGGTGTTGATAAGGCTGGTACTTATGAAGTTGTATTAGATAGTGATCGTTCACAATTCGGTGGTCATGATATTATTGATCCAAATGCAGAATATTATACTACTGACTTAGAATGGAACAATAGAAAAAATTTCTTACAAGTTTACATTCCAAGCAGAACTGCCATTGTTCTTGCTCTAAAAAAATAAATGCAAGTTTCATTCTAAAATTATTATATATAGATTATATAAAAAGCTATAGAAAAAAATTCATGTTTCATTACGTTATTTAATACCTAGTGCACATATATCTAAAGTCCTCATCTGTTGAATCATACTCTCGATTTTTTCGTCTAACAATCCGTTAGCATAGTCAGTTCTAGCCTGCTCGTCTAAATATTGTTGAACTTGTGCCAACCTTGAATAGCCGTCTGTGCAGAATCTCATTTGAATTTTAACCATTGCTTCGAAACTCGGATCAAAATAAGGTACTCTCAAAGAGACTAGTTGTGGTAATTCCGATTTTAACTGATCGTTTAGGTTATCGTATACTCCTTTAGCCATCTCCAATTCCTTTTCAGTTCTAGGAAGTTTAGAAGCATCTTTTGCTGGTTTTTCAACCAGCTTCCGTACTTTAGCCTTAACGGCCTCACAATCTTTCTTTTTATGTTCTCTTTTCTTAATTGCCTCATCAATTTCTTTAAAATATGTTGTGAATTTAGTCACTGGATCCAGAACAGTTTCCCTGTATGGCCCATCTAGCTGTTTTACAGTTTCTGTGTCAAAATCTTGTACAGATTGTAAATAGTAACTACCAACATTAGTTTGCATTGTCTGTTGTCCGGAATACTTAGAGTCTTCATACAGATTTGAGATAACCTCGGCAATTGTCACTTGAGCAGCAGTTACAGAACGTAAGGAATCTAAATAAGATTTTGATTCCTTTTGTAAGACCTCTCCTGCCCTTTGTAAGACTCTGTAGCGTCTCTCTTCTACATCAAATTCTTTATCATTGATCTTATCGATATTCTTAATGATTACACTATTACCAGCTCTGTTGACCGCTTTTTTAAATCCATCCCAACTCATACTGAAAAAAATTTCCTGTTGATTTCTTTGAAATCCATGGTTCCATAAAGTTTGCAATATAAGTTTATATATAGATGCCTCTATATATATGATTTCTTCGATGACTTTTTGTTGCGCCCCTTAAGACATTACCGTACAACCCGATCACAAGCGTCGTAAAATCAAATAAATGATAGCGATGGATGAAACATTATTGAAACAGCAAGGAAATGACCCTTATACACCATAAAATGAAATTATCAAGAAAATGTTAAACTGCCTGTTAGAACTTGAGATAAACATAGGTTGATATAGATTTGTTTCTGTTTAATATTGTTTTTGTTATTACTATTTAAGTATTATTAATATTTACTGTTCGGAATATATAATTCATTGCGCAAATGTCAATGATCGATAATGACTATAAAAGAAATAGTTCATCGAATAAATAAATAAAGAGAAGTCTTGATTAAAAAATAATCCTGTCGTTACTTGGTAATGGGTAAGCATGTGCTAAAACATATGAGTTCTGTTTGTTTGCGATACCCGCATAAGCTAGATACCAAGCTATGAAAGCGACAATGACACCAAGGACACCACCACCTCTTGTAACACCGACCTTATGTGTGAATTCCCCAATTGATAACAATAAGAATGTAATCGCCAATAGGAAAAATAGAGCAAAAAACATTACAGTTGATTTTAAAGTACACATACTTAAACCAAAAGTGAAAATCGCCCAACCCAGTAAGTAGAAACCTAGGGCATTACCCAAATCCGATTCCTTTGCCTCATAAGCATCGAGAATACCAAACCAAGGAATATAAATGGCACCAAAACTCAACCAAAACCCACCAAAAGAACATAATGAGGTACCACCAAAAGTGTTTTCTAATGCGATTTCCCAAATACCAGCAATCAATTGAACTAAACCACCATAAAACATGGCTAAACCAACAACAACATTTGGTGTTGTAATACCTTGAGCTCTCGCATTAAACATAGATAAAACAAAAGTAGTTAATGCAAAAGCTGAAAGACCTAATGGAGCAGGATTAGCAAATCTATGAATTGGGGCTGGCGCTAAACCCGGTTGTAAAGTACCACCAAAAGCTTCATATAATTCATCTCTTAAGAATTTTTGTCTACCAATATAAATGTACTCATTATTTTTACCTCCTGTATATATCTTCGATAAAGAATCTTGAGACATATGGTTGGTCGATCCCCCTAGAGAATTTTCTCTTATAGATTGCTGATTTGACGTGTCATCATCATCATCTGCATATTTTGGAATAGGTTGTGCACTTGGATCATACGCGGTATTTCCACTGCTTTGTTCAATATCTTTTTCTGACATACTTTATATTAAATATTTTTTGCTTTTGTTGTTTTTATATACCTACTGATACCTATAATATTCATCTTAGAATCTACACTTCTCTAATACATACCTGTTTATATATGACTATCTAAAAATATATACATCATACTGTTGACTTGTTTATGAACCGATAGTCATTAAAAATAGAATAACTATCCATAGTTAAGAACTTATTACTTGTTCTCGAGAAAACAACAAGAATTGATTCAAAAAAGTGGAGAAAGAGATCACATTCGTTAATATACTATATCTAATGAATATCACCCTAATATCAGCGGGTATTTTCTAAAACATAGTTTCTCATTGGTCAATTTTATTAAGTTCTCCAATATTAAACTAATTACAATAAATAAATGACCCGCCGTGCATCCGAAATTTGTAACAACGCCGTGCATTTACATGTTTACTATTTAAAATACTATGGTGTTGCATGGCTGAGACCATGTTTTATACAGGTTATGGTTAATGAACCCGTGTATGTCGGGTGCTATATACTTGATTGGTGTATATTTAAGATATTAGAACATTTGTTTGACGCTTTGGGCATTGGTTGAAGGGTAGTACTTTTTTTCTTTCTTGGAAGGTTTTCTTTAAAGATAGAAGAGAATTTAAGAATATTCCAATGTTGTTAGGGTTGTATATTTTCTTATTTCTTAAGAGGTAATATAATAGATGTAGTTGGTTTTATATTATTTTTAAAGGAGATGATGTATTTACATTAGTGGTAGTGAAAGATGAATTTTATTCTTAAAAAGTAAGTTTTAATTATGAAAGTAAATCTGAAATGGATTTCCAATCCTTTACTATATACATTGAATTTTTTTCATTCTTGTTAAATACTTTAACTGATCGAGTATTATTATCATTAATATATTCTTCTAATATCTTCCTTGGTACTCCAAGAATGTTTTCGGTTAGTTTATTAAATTTTTTAGGATTCTCGGTTGGATCAAGTAATAATATACCATTGACTTCAGGATGTAATATCGTTAGTAAATCGGTTTCACTGTCTCCTACATACCAGAATGTTCTGTCATTTGAAAATTTCTTGATAATATTTTTAAGCGCTTTCACTTTATCGAAGCCAGTTAATAATTCGTTTGAAAATTCACCGGTGTATTTGTTACCCTCTGACAATAAATTATGGCAATAAATATTCGATTTCTCCAGGGATTCTGATCCAATTGATGAGTGAATGAATTCTGTTGACCAATTTACTGAGATTATATAAAAGTTTTCTGCATTCTTAATGCAATCTCTAAATCCCTCCCTAATTGTAACATCAGAGACGTTTCTGGCAAAGTTGTCAACTTCAGGATGGGAAATATCCTTGAATATATGACTTTTGGTCATCTCATCAGTACTACATTTTTCAATCTGCCTGTTATATTCTTGATATTTAATTTCAGAACCGAAGAGACTTCTGAAGTCTTTGTCACCGTAACCGTCCATACAGTCTGCCAGTAGTGGTAAATTTCTCGATGGTGCCATGGGTCCTAATTCTTTCCACCTGCGTAAATAATTATCTGTAAAATATTGAAAACTAGGCTCAAGTCCGGCCTTAGTGTTATATGGCAAGCGTGCAAGCACACTGATAGTATCCTTTACGGTTATGGTTTCATCAAAATCTGCAATAATTATATTCTTCATTGCAAAACTTAATCTTCTCATATTAATCTATGAAGTGTATTTTTTCTATTCTAGTTCATATATCAATAGCGCATGCCTCCGTTTGAGAAACTTGGTTGTTCCGTTGAAGTTTTTAAAATAAGTTGATGAGTTTAATTGTAGGCTTACAAAATGCCCTTCAATAAATTAGTTTAATCACGTGATATACTCAATTTTAATGACAATTTATGGATTTCTGTTCATGCAGATACCAAGTGAAGCATACAAATACCAAGGCAGACTACAACTTCAGGTATCACACCCTTCAAGCGTATTACAATAAGGATTTGTTAAAATTTTTGTCCGGTTGTGTATCTCCTTCAGTTCTCTTCTTTTTGTTTGTGCGAGTAGCCCAATCTCAGCAAATTTTCCAACTGCTAAAAATTTTCGATGAGCTACTCATCTTTAGCATTTTAATCTATATAACCGATTTGGTTAAAACGCAAATTTGAGACATACAAAGGAAACCAATACAAAGACACACATGAGTGGAGAACATATCCCTGCTTGGAAAAGAATTGCTATTAAACAGAAGGCTCAAGGTGATGGTGAAGATATTATTTCAAACGATCCATTGAATGTTACAACCCATTTGGCTACTGGTTCTTTAACTAAGAAGGAAAAGAAGCGTATCATTAATGGTGACACCGGGTTAAAGAAGTCTACAGGGAAAGTCTCTAAAGCTTCAAAGAAAGAAAAGAAAAGAGAAAAGCTACCAAAAGATGCTAGGGAATCCAAGAAGAACAAAGTGTTAAAGGATCAATTAAGATATTTAATTGAGTTTTATAGATTTAAGATTGAGCAAGAGTTACCAGAAGAGGTTAAAAACTTAGAGAACGTTAAAGTTAATATCGACTTTCAAGAAGCACCAAAAGATGAAAATGGCGTCGTTGACATATGGAAGTTTTCTAAACAAAAGCAGAATTGGTTAATTAAACATTTTTTTACAGTGGAGGAGATTCCAGTTGCCTACGATTCTTTATTGATATCATACTTTGGAGATTTACAGGGTAGAGCTAAGGACGAATTATTGGAAAAGTGTCAGGCTAAAGCTAAGGAGTGGAATGAATACGTTACAGCCGAAGAAGAAAAGATCAAGGCAATTGTTGAAGCCCCAGAAGCTTCAGAAAAGAAGGAAGATGAAGAAAGTGAAGATAAAGAAACAGAATCCGATAAGAAAAAGGCAGAGGAACTAAAAAAGGAAGAAGAACAGAAGCCAGTTCCTATTAAAGAAGTTGCTCAAAGATGTCATAAACTTCTCAAAAAATGGTTACCAGAAGACAAAATTGAAGAATTTGAATTAAAGAACTTTTAGAGTATGATATATAGGCCGCATTTGTAAATTAGAAATATCATTTTTACCCGACATTATAATTTGATATGAGTGATGACTTGATATAGATATATAATATTCAAGGTTCCCACAAAATGAAGAAAATTACTTTTTATTATTTGATGAAGTTAAACATGCAAAAGAATAAAATATGCAAAAGAGCAAAAATAAGAAAAGAGAATAACAAACAAAAGCTCATATTGTTGCCATGTTTCACAAATTAGATGTAAGGGAAACGCTACAAACTTTGCTTACAAATTTCAAAGATTTAACTACTATCCCAAAGTCATACTCGTCATTTATAATCTCATACATATCAAATTGTCAAATTGATGATAGAACTAGAAAACTTTTTTTAGAAAGTTGTAAGACCACATTGAAGCAGTGGGATATTGGTGATCATGACATTGATCATGAAGTGGTTGCACGTTGTTTAGATATTTATGATTTATTAACGGGTAAAGAATACGTTTTGATTGATCCACCATCAGATAATCTGATTATTCAGGATATCGATATTTCCAACATACAAGATAAATTAACAAATGAAAGATTGGAATTTGATCCAGTAAGTGGCAAACAGGTAGAAAATCAATTAGAGAATTTGATTTTGGAAGAAGTAGAGGTTACCGATTATGTAGATTAAATATATACGGTAAATAAAAATGAAAATAAAAAATATGCATTACAAATAGAAATGAGAATAACAGTGAATAATGAATGTTTATCATAATGTAATCTATCAGTGTTTAATTTCTAAAGGTTGCAAAAAATTAGCCCTGTAGGGGGCTCGAACCCCTAACCTTATGATTAAGAGTCATACGCGCTACCGATTGCGCCAACAAGGCTTAATTTGTTGAAATTCTGCTTTAATATTTCAAGTCATACTAACAATAGTTATATGGTTATAATATTAAGGTCTCTAACGAGTTAATTATAAGCCACAAAGTAAATAATGTTGAACTTTTAATGGTTTAGTATTAGATGTTTCAAAGCTCATATTTATTATTAAGTCTTTACTTAAGTTGTCAGGATCTGGAACTCTGTCCTTCTTATATAATAAATATACAAATAATCAACTATTCTAGTACTTTGTGATCATATAATCATGACTTTATAAATGATGATATTTCTCGTATCTCGATACTAATAGTTGTGTTTCTTTTTATAATATTCTTTTCTTTTTATTCTCACTTCTTCCGACTGGTAAGTGTCAGTATTTTATCTTTAATTACTTTTTCTCTGTTGTTACTAATATGTCTTAGTACAATTCGTATAACTTCAACTTATGTTATAACAATCTTGTTTAACTGTTACGTGGATCAACAAATAAACCTAATAATTGCTGGGATAACAAGAAAATAAATTTGTTAATTAGTCGTCTATTTATACCTTTTGGTTAGATAGTTCCTTAGATGTTGGTCATAAATAATTCCTGCGGACGTTGACATTATTATTACTCAGTAAGGAAAGAACCACGGTGCAATTGGTGTCATCCCGTCTGTCATTCGTGTCTCTTACAACATGACATCCAGTTCGTGCCAATAGCGTTCGTATTTCTTATGGTTTATGATAATAAACTATCTACTATCTGTATATTATTACTTCCAACAATAGCTTCAACTTGATTTAAGTAATAGTTATACAAGATTATCATAATATATATTGTAGTCAGATCAATTTGTACTAAGAATGAACAGCAAAAACAGAGAAAAAAAAAACAAAAAAAAAACAGAGAAGAAGAGAAATACTGACACTTGACACTATCTTATGAATAATACTAATATAAAAATGATACAATAATACAAATTACAACAGAGAGCAAAAAATTCACTTCCATATCTTGTTCTCTGTAAAGAAATATCGTTCTTAGAAGTTTTATCTACTTTCTTAGGTTGCGGCACACAATTACTCCTGTTTCTTTTGTCTTCTGCTAGTGTGCCTTCCAACTTCAAGAAGGCATATCTCTTTCTCAGGGCATATTCACTTTTTATTTCTTTTTCTCAGCATGACAACAATAACCCAATTAGTAGTTGCAAATCATGACTATTAAGGGTTTGGAAATGCTCAGGATTATATCTATTGGATTCACTGGAACAGAAAATTAGCTCTGATGGAAAGAGATGTGACTGCTAAAGAGCGGTAGATACAGTTTCACTGAAAAGTCGAAAAATAGCATCAACTACTACTTTTGCGGCCCATTCAGAACACTGATTTAACTTTATTGTTTGGGTATAGCACATAACAAATATTCCCACCTTTGGTAGTACTGTATTAATCCAAATTCATTCTGTACTGACCTGTGGTTTATAAATCATCATTGACACATCTATTAAAATGTAAGTCAATGTTAGAATAAACTGTCTCTAGTGATATGTAGATTTTATTCCGGGAAAAGTATGAAACTTTTAGAACCACCTTTTCATAGTGTGAAGGATTGCCACCAAATATGACCAGAAATTGAGTGGGAAAGTGGAATAAAGTCAGATGTAATGAAAGGTTAAACACTTGTCAATTTGTTGCCTGTAGCTTATCAACAGTGGTAGATGACCTATATTCCACGTATTTATTTCCCTGTCTGCTTGCTTCAGTTCCTATTTGGCTGCCGTTGATTATTCTTACTTAGGCAGAGTTAAACAGGAATTTTGAAAACTATCTCCAAACTACTTCATTTGGTTTGCTGTGTTGATGGATGTGATTATCAGACTCAGAGAAAGTAGAGTAAAAATCTGACAACTTTGAAATAAATAAAACCGACTATTACGTATATAATACATCTTTTCTTCACCGTGATACGCCATTATATCGTCCTACGAATCTGTATTTTTTGTCACTTTCTAATTGAGAAAATGTCTTAAAATCAAACAAGAAGATACATATCCTAATCAATTACGTTACTTTTATTTATCTATTATTAATAGAAAATTTTATAGAATTCAGAAAAGAATAGCAACATCTTCCACATGAGAATTTATTTTTATCTCTAAATCACCTACCATTATTTTTTTTACAACCTCATTCACAATGTATACATATGTTAACCTGACCACTCGACATTCTTTAAGAGAAGCAAAAAGTCTATTTCCCTAGAAGTTCACTATAGTACTGGCCAAAGAAATATTTTTAGTTCCTTAATTTAGTTTCTTACTTTCCATACTCTGGATGACACATGTTTACCTTAATTTTCAAGCATTTTGGTAGTGATAAAAATAATATAAGGCCTAGTCTTTTGACGTCGAATGCGGCCCTTAATGACAGTCCTGAACATTTTAACAATCGACTTAAGGGGGTATATCGACATACAAATCAGAATATATAAAGATTGGTAAGTGAGAAAATCATGACAGAAACCAATGGACACCTGTCGATGTTGATATAGGTTCTGTTTTTTTCATAAGTGTTTACGACAAAATGGTAAAAATAGCAATAGTCACATATTCAATCTATGGGCATGTTACAAACTTAGCCAAGGCCATTCAGGAAGGAATTGAGAAAGCCGGTGGAAAAGCTGATTTATACAGGCTTGAAGAAACCTTGACTCCAGAAATTCTTGCCAAAATGAATGCTCCACCAAAACCAGAAGCAATTCCAATCGCGTCAAAAGAAACCTTAGAAAATTATGATGCGTTTTTATTCGGAATTCCAACCAGGTATGGAAATGCACCAGCACAATGGTCTGCATTTTGGGATAAGACTGGCGCGATATGGGTAAATGGTACATTAAATGGTAAAGCTGCTGGCTTTTTTGTAAGCACAGCTAGCTATGGTGGTGGTCAAGAAAGTACAATAAAATGCTGTTTAACTACTCTTGTTCACCATGGTATGATTTTCATACCCTTAGGTTATAAGCATGCATTTGCCGAATTAGCCAATATCCAAGAGATTCATGGTGGTTCTCCATGGGGATCAGGAACATTAGCTGGAAGTGATGGTTCCCGAAGTGCGTCTCATTTGGAACTGAGAATTGCAAAAATTCAGGGTAAAGCATTTTATCAGATTGTTAATAAATTATATGCCCCAGAGGTTGTCTCTCAAGCTAAAACAGTTCCAGCAACTAATGCAACAGGTACACCACAGAGCCAGAGAACCAATAAACCGGCCAGAAAAGTGGTAGAGCCTAAGGCAGAGGAAAATCCTCCTAAAAAAGATAGTTCTGATTGTTGTGTTATTGCCTAAAAAATTGAAACCTACACAGAAATGCAACTGCAATATGTACATTTTGATGTGTCTCTATAAATATATATTAGTAATAACTAATCTTATTGGTAAAATGCCAAAAGTTTAAATAATCTTATATCAGATTCATTAAGAAATCAATCATCATCGTACTCATCATCTAAGTCATCGTCTAAATCAGGAAGTGGATATTTAAGTATACATGCCAACCCCGTTAGCCTTTCTAGTTCCTCCCCTGAATTATGTAATGTACTGAAGACCAGCGTAGTACCACCATTACTTTGAACAGAATCCATTAATCCTGTATATTTCTTACGTTCTGTAACAGTACCGGAACGAAGTAGTTCATCAGTGACCATAAGTGTTTGAACTGCACCAAGTTCGACGGCTTTCATAACTTCTTCATGACCATACCACGCCTTGAAATCATCATCGTCCAAATGTTTCAAAAATTCATCCAAAACAGTAGCTTCCTTTGTATATTTAGTATCTCTTAATTGAGATGAGTAAGCAGGATTCTTAAGAACTTCTGTTATTCCTTGTAAGTAACCTGTGGATGAATGTGCTACGAGAAAAATGGATTGCTTGTCAGTAAAGTCTTTATTATGTTCTTCATTTGCAAAGTGCATAACTTTTTCATATAATGTTTTAGCATAGAACCCAGGTGAACATAGGATAATCATTTTTAGCTTACTCATATCAAAATTTTTCTTCATAGAATTGTATATTGCCTTATAAAACTTCTCTGTCTTTTCATTGAACTTTAAAATATCTGTAGATCTCTTCTTTTTGGGTAAACTTAACTCTATTTTTTGTTTAAGGATTGTAGAAGATGAAGTTAATAGGCACACATGGGCAATACCCTCTTGTAAAACAACAGCTGCAGTGTCAGACTTTGCTTCTGGATTGCAAGCTTCGTTTAGTAACTGCTTTGCGTACTTATCAAAATCCTGTTTAATAATTGTGAAGGGATAGGAATAGTTTACTTTAAAGCTAATAAATTTTCCTGTTGGTATATCAATATTGGCTCTTCCAGTATCATCTTCTGTTGTAATACCTTTGTATCTAAGAAATTCATCCCTCATATCGAATTCACTAGATACAACTTGTATTCTCAATCTAACCAAATCGGTGGATTTCTTCTTCTTATCCTCAGTGACATTGGAAGTAAATTTCTTCTTAAAGATTAATTCATCATCTTTACTAATAATCTGATGAAGTGTAAAAAGATCTTCCTTATCTTCTGGCAAAATCTGAATTACAGCACTTTCTTTACTATTTGTTGCTTCAGTCAAACTAATAATCTTCATACTAAATACCTTAGTTTTTTGTCTCCAGCTTGTTGTGGTCTAGTTCTAATTTGTTCTTTTTATTTACTTGAATGAAATTCATGAAATATTTTTATTGAAGAAAAATGGATATATCTTACCGACTAATAGGATAAAGGCAGGAAATTATTAATTCCTAAAACTGCATTTAATGTCAAGTAGTTGCAAGATGAAATCAAATTCTTAGTTCTCAATTTATCAGTAAGCTAAAGATAATGGAAAAGTCTTTTCGTTTGTTGTTTATTTGCGTGCTTTTGGTTAGTTTAATATGTTCTATTTATTACATTCTATGAATTTATATCGCTTATTTATAAAAAAGAAAGTATATCCTATTAGTATCAATTTCTAGATCATTTAGAAGCTGGCTGATACTTTTTCTTACCAATATCTAGTGGGATATATTTGTATTTGACCATGTGTTGAATCTGTCTCCTCATAGTTAGACAGAAAAGTATGATAAAGTACATTAGTAAAATTGGCCAGAAAACAGGGATATCAAAGACCGTGAATAAGGTCAAAAAAATAGCCAAGGTGGTTGCTCTCGCACAATTGTACCAAAACTTGAATTCAGGTAGTCTTCTGATAAATGGACGGAACTCTTCAGCTCTTTCACCAGCTTCCAACTCTTTATTTTCCTCATCTTGTTGCAGTGACATATCGAACTTTGGAGTTAGGAAAGCCAAAAATTGACTCAACAAATAAATTGCTAGACCATAGCAAACCACATACCAACCTTGAGAGAATATGATTCTAGCAAAAAATAAAATAACCGAAATAGCTAAACCAATCCATCTTTCTCTAACATGTGGAGTCACTTTATCTAAATAAAATTGATAATAAGTCTTTGCTCTTGAATAGTAATTCAATATACCTGCAGATTGGGCAGATGTGTCTAATTCTTCATAATCCATCTTGAGTCGCTCGATCCTTTGGTTGTTAGCAGATTAAATACATTTCGTGTTCTTCTTTTTATATCTAGAGATATCGCCTTTCATTTAAACGCTAGGCTTAAAAAAAGTTTTAAATTCGGGTAATATAAATAAGCCTCCGCTTGACATAGAATCTACACTACTCACCTACCTAATAATAGAGTTAGTTAACATTCCACCTCCTCGAATATTTAACTGATAAAAATTATGTTTCAAAATAATATCTTGAAGAATTCTACTTAATAATAAACGGATATGTATTTCCTCAAGTCAACTTAGTAAACATCCACCATAGCTTTGAGCAGGTAATGTAAGGATCATATAAATGAAACTTTATTAATTACAATACAATATGTCCATACAATCCTAATCATATATTAGGAAAAAGTTTAGTGTGTACTTTATTTGTTCGGCTCGCGTAAACAATATATATTTGTTTTAGTTTTTATAAATAATTTATTATTTTAGTTATATCATGTGACATAAAATAACCTATATAATTTACATTACTGTAAACTTTTTGTATTTTAAAATATTTATTAAATTATCTATGGAAATTATTTATCATCAAATACTTATAAAATCGGGACAAACATTAAACCTTTCAAAGAATTAGTTTCACAAAACGTTTAGCTAAAAGGTACTTTATAAAGTAAACAAAGTATTGCACTTTAATACTATTTAACAAAATTGTAATTATATAAATTACAAGTATGTTTTCAAGGGGAATTACTGCAATAAAAAAGGATGCTTGTAGTATTCTAACCCAAATTCGTTACGCAACAAAAAAGGCTGCTGGTTCAAGAACGTCGATGAAAGATTCAGCAGGTCGTCGATTAGGTCCAAAGAAGTATTTGATGATAAGGAAGTAAAAGTTGGAGAAATCATAATGAGGCAACGTGGTACAAAATTTTATCCTGGAGATAATGTAGGGATAGGGAAAGACCATACTATCTTCGCATTGGAACCAGGTATTGTGAGATATTACTTGGATCCTTTCCATCCTAAAAGAAAATTCATTGGTGTTGCTTTAAATAGAGAGGTTAAGTTACCATTCCCCCATTTTGAGCCAACTTTGAGAAGGTTTGGTCATCAGTTACTTACAAACCCAAAGGCAGCTCAGAAGGAAGAAGAATCCCTACCAAGGAAGCAATATTTGAAAAAGGATGCTATTCTTGGAAGCCAACTAAAAAGAGAAACTGAGAGAAAAAAAATGACTGATAAATACCTAGAATTTCTAAAGAATGAGATAAAGTTAGTAGACTTTGACGAAGAAGTTGCCGGATTATATTTAACAAGATTGAGAAATTGTCTGAAAAATGGTTTTATTTTGAATGATGCACAATCATATGCTAAGCAATACGTGTTAAAGTTGAACAAATTGAAAGCTCAGAAAGAGGGCTGGCCTGAACGTAGTCTTGACCATAATATTGAATCTATTTGTCGATTAATCGATAACATTAATCAGAAGGTATCTTTCAATAACAGGTTTGAACCGATCAAATATTTATCTGAGGAATTGCGTAAAGAACTAAAAGATAAGCTTATGAATGATCTTAAGAGCATCACCGTAACTAATCGTAAATCTAAAGAAGCCGTTCAATCTTTGTTCAGAGATGCAAATAGATACCTTAGCGTCTCAGAAGAGGTTCATTTAAGAAGGAAATTTTTGAAGCCTGTCATAAATGAAAGTGCTGAAACAATTGTAAGTGATAAACAGAAGCAAGCCTCAGTATATAAGCGCTTCAACTATGAGAGGTTAGGAGTCGATACCATCTCAAGGACGAAGGACGCCTTTTTAAATAAACTATAGGTTTTGCTTACTTTCTTGTATATAATTTTTACATAACATTAATGAAGTATCTATATCCGTAATCAGGTTAATGTATCACCTAGTTTTCAGCTGATACTCTCATTTGGAAAATGTGAATGCTTTAGGATCCATAGGAGTACCATCAGGAGCAATTGCATTCTCTCCAAAGCTACGGGTCATATAAAGTAAACGAGCGTTATCAAAAGACAAATTTTCAGAATTCATTAACCTCTTGATTTCTTCTTTCGTATTTTCGTCCAATCCATTTCTTTCATCATGAGTATTTTGAGAAGCAATATCAAAGTGCCTTGAACTTAGTCCACTTTCAATATCATCGGCAAATGATTCATTCAAGCTAATGTGTCCACCAAGACGTCTCCTTATTATCAAACTTATTTCACGGTATTTGTATGCTGTAAGATGGAAGCTATAGTTAGTAAAAGCAATGTTAAAGAATAGGAGAAAATATGTACTCTAACATACCAATTAAACCTCTTCGAGAATATGCGAAGTAACAAATTATAGCAACACACGTCAGCCATATATATACTTTAATTTGAAACTTTGATAGCATTTTTTATATTATTGTTAGTTCTAATACCTTTATCCTAATTTAGGTATTCTGCTCATCTTACAATTTATTTTGATTTTCTTTAACATGCAAAATAGGTGTTTTTTTTCAATTAAAAGTTTCCGCGGTGAGAGATAGTAGTATACACATGAAAATACGGGTTTATGTTACTTACTTATGAAGGGCTACAATTATATATTAATGATCATTACTTCTTGGCATATGATATATCCAAATCACAACCCCCATAATTGTAGTTGTTTAGTCTATCTATACATACATCGGCATCTTCAATTGAATCATATTCAATAACTGCAACACCAGTTGGTGCATGCTTGGAGTCATATCGTAGCTCGGCATTATTCACTTTTCCAATACTTTCAAATAAGTCGAAAAGATCACTTCTTGCTGTTGAATAAGGTAAATTACTACAGTAGATGAAAGTGCTACGGTCACCACCTCCTACGTAACCTTCTGTAAAATCAGGTCTAGCACTGAGGCTAATATTAGTTTTCTCATTATTGTTGGATCCTGAGGAAAAGGTCGTAGTTTCATTATTTGTAGACACTTGTCTCCCTCTTAAGTTTTGTTTCCCCTCTCTAACCTCTACTATCTTTCCCTCAAGTTCGTATCCGTTGTATTTCTGTATTGCTCTCATTGCATCTTCAGGATTTGAATAAACTACCCTTCCTTGACCTGTAGAATAACCATCGTTATCTAATTCAATATCAGCATGAGTAACTTGTCCACATTCTTTGAACATATCCTTTAAGGCTTGCCAATTGACAGAAAAGGGTAAATTCTGTACCAAAACTTCATGATGTGGTTTCTTTTGGTTTCTGTCCCACCCGTTTTGTTTTTTAGATACATTTCTTTCACGAGAACTTTCTGGAGGTGGGTTATCCTGGCGTACAAAAATTGGACGATCCATAAACTCTGATCCATCATATTGGCGGATTGCTTCATCAACATCCCTAGTATTTGTAAACTCTACGGTACCCATACCACGATGATGACCTCTAGATGTAATAATATCAGCACGTACAACATCACCTACCTGGGAGAAGTGGTCTCTTAAGTCGTCAGGTGTGCAATCATAAGTTAAGTTTCCAACAAAAATACTATTAGCATAATTTCTATTCACTTTCTCTGTATAGTCACTATCCAATTCTCTCGCTAATAGTGGACCATAATCACCTTTGTTTCCTTGTTGATATCTTGAACCTCTACCTCTTCTAGCATGGCTACGGAAGACTCTATTATCACTAGAGCTATCATGGTTACCATATCTACTTCTCTGTCTTCTTTCCCCACCATAGTCATTTCTTCTACGAGAATAGCTTTCATCATTGTTTCTTCTATCATTATATCCGTAAGTGGAGCCTTGCTGACGACGTACCGGAGATCTCGACCTGCTTCTTTTCTGTTTCGATAGAATATTTTCAAAAAGAATATAACAAATATTAGTAAAAAATTAATCATTGGAGAAGTTATAGATATTGGCAAAACACATTGACTGTGTTAAGATAATAGTTACTGCAGCTTATTGACTGGATCAAAATAACATTATCATATTCGTCTCTAGTTTCATAATTTCAACTATAAAGAAAACAGGACGCTCCAAAAAATATCATATAGTATTATCATTTTTTATCGATCTACATACATTTTCTAATCCTCTATCCATACTGGACTTTTAAATATATTATAATACTTTTGTTATCTTATTAACAGATTTAGCTTTTGATATCTACGAATTAAAAGGCTGCTTTTATAAATCGTTATATGCTTAGGTGAAATATACTACATTGTGGAAAATAAAGACGTTGCTAGTTTCTCGGAATATCGTTACATACGTATAGTAAATAAAATTTAACCGTAGATGACACATGGATGAGTGATTAAAAAATATGTCACAGTTAAATAAATAACTAATATAAGTAATAATCAAACAGCACTCGTATTATATCTGTCCTTTTTTCTCTACAATGCATTTTTATTTACAGAAGTATTTACTTTCTTAAACTAAGGAGACTAATAGGGACACCATTAAGAAATAATATTACATCCCTGTAAGCACGTAAGATACAGATTCATAAACTCCTAAAAATATTGCACCTCCTGCACTAATCCACATTGTTCTTGGACCAATTCCACTTAAGAATATTATGGCGCCTTCTTCCTTCCAAATATTTTTGACTAATACAGAAGTTGGAATTGATTTTGAACTTAACATAATTCTGGTCTTTATGAAATCCAACGGAGTTGTCACTGCTGCTGCAACACCACCTGCAATTGAACCACATACAGCACCTTTCCAAGGAGCTAATTTTTCGTTCGAACTGTCATATGATCTCCAGTTTTTCTTTAAATATTCATATAATGGGAATTGAATACATGTAAAAGGAATTTCTCTCAATAATGTGGTTGACCATCCTCTATACAGGTTTTTCCTTATACCTTCACCATTTTCATTTTTTAAGATAATTTTTAGAGTTTGATAGGAAGAATTTGACGTATGCGTTTGAGTCCTTTGCTTAATGACTTCTGCAGGTACACGAACTGTACAGGCAGCAATTTCACCTACTGTAGAAGAAAACATATGGGTTGTTGAATCAATTAATTGATCAGGAGAAGAATTTGGCAATAGATTTTTAATGTAAGGTTTTGATATCTGTTTCATTGAATCATAGCTCACAAAAAATAAAGCTGCACCTGGGGCAGAGGCCACAATTACACTACCTACACCTTTATATATATTATGATATCCTCCATTAAAGAAAAATCCACCTTTTGCCTGTAGTCTTGTCTTTATAGTGTCAATGGGGAAAAAGACTAAATCTGTCGAGGTTCCTGATGCAGCACCGCTCACTAACGAGATCAGGAAGGAATTTAATAGCATTGTGTATAGTTGTAGGCCACCGATACAGTTTTCTTTTGTTTTAAAGGGTTTTCTTTTAGTTTTTTCTACCTTTATTTAAGATTAACATCATTTTTTGATCTTTTCGTATCAGATCTAAGGCATAAAAAGTTCAATACAAAATACGGAAACGATTACAATTTATTAAGCGAAAAAAAGGCGAAAAAAGAAAATAACAAAGTTGTATCCAAAATATTAAAAACAACAACATAAGAGAATAACAAATAGAACTACTCAACATTTAACACATTTGGATGCCAAATGTTCATGGATAATAGTTTTTTAAAATTATCAATCTTAAAAACGATAAAAGAAGAGGATTCTTTCCTCCGTTTTGTAAAGATTGTGAGATAATATATTCCTCGAGAAATGTATATGTTTATTTCAACAATGATCGGGGTTTAATATTAATCTCGATTAGCAGATTAATAAGGAAATTTCCACACCCCGACAAATGCTTACTTTTTCTTTTTTTAAGGTCATCATCTACTGTAGATTGCGATATGCACTCATTCTGTGATACTATTGCAATAATTGCTGACACGCAAAAAAATCCAGTCTCTTTTATTCATTAATATTCAATGATTATCGATTGCTGAAAAAGCTTAAATATTTTTAAGTTTTTTGATCACCCGCTATTTTGAAATTTTATCACTGAATGTATTGTTTTTAGTCTTCTTTTATGGGCCTATTATTTATTGTATGCAAAGAAGATTCAATTTCATAAGCCCCTAAGTTCTAGAAGTATTGAGAGTTAAATACTATTGTGTAAACATTCTTTGTTGGAATTTACCGGACTTGATTAGTAAAAATGTTATTGTTGAATAACTTGCATATTTGTTTATCGGTGTTACTAGTTTCAAGCAAAGTATCATTAGTTTGAATGTTATAGTCAGAAAAGCATCTATATGCTTTTTCTTATTTCCATAAAAAAAACCCAACAAGATTCTTCTCTTCAAGAGAAATCCTTTCTTAACGATGCCGAGAAAAAAAATTTACGAAAGTCTTCAGATCTTGACCCTTGATTTGTAACCAGCTGCTAAGGACAATTCCGAGCTTATTCCAACTATGATTATAGAATGGCTAACGATTTAGGGAGGATACGGTAATAGTTTATATTAACTATTGCTGCTTCACTAAAGGCCCAGAAGAGGAGTTAGCAAACTACAACTTAATATATAGCCATATGCAAGTGTATTACAAAGAATTAATGGGATTTGTAATACCTTTGTATATATTTTTTTTTTTATAGTTCTACTTCTGACTGGCATATCATATCCAGTCGATAAAACCGTAACAAAGTAATTCCTTCATAATAGATCTGACGAATTTACCAAGAAAATTTGTAAGCGACGATTAGCTGCAAGTCGAAAAAAAAAAATAAAAAAGCTTAATGAGTATGTCTCAATTTTTTTTACTTTAGTTTTACTTATTCTAGATCTGACCGGTATTGTCGTACGGCACAATCTTTCTCCTCTTGCTATTAATTCTTCTTTTACATCTTCTATTTCCTACTTTCTTTTCAATCATGTTTACTAATCACCATTGATGGGTAGCGTAATGATTTTAGGTCCATTTTTTTTTCGAACAATGATAGTATATTTTTTTCTCCATACCGATCTTTCAATCTAAGAAAAGTTAGCTGGAAAAGTGATTAACTAATAAACACAAATACAATTCGCTTTACTTCCTGCAATGTGCTTCTTGATTTTCATTCTTTAAGCTAACTTCTGAATATTTTGCTAAAACCACAATATATATATATATATATCTATATATCTGTATATCTATAGTATTTTTTAAGTATCTTGACCAAGCTGTTTTTTTAAATTTTTTTTGGACAATAGAAGCCACCCAAAATAAAATATACGGTAGTGTACTTTAGTTATTAAATAAACAATAGTTATCGTATCAATTTCTGCATATTCAATCCCAATTCATTCTGCTACTATTTATTTTCATCAAAATTAAAAGAACCTGATTCTTCCAAACAGACTATCGAATAGTATTCTCCTTTACTGAAAATAATAATACTATTGATTCATTGAATTGTTTTATTGAGTCGAAGGTAAGTCTTAAAACTCTCTCAAGCTTATCATTTATTTTTTTTCAACTTGCTGTTAACAAACAGTAAGCTCTTCAGAGAGTATTTTAAAAATTATACTTAAAAGATCATTTGAGAAGTATACCGCTTTCAAGGACTTTCCTCTATTCTATACCCTTTCCTTCTCAGAAATTTTGAATTTTTCATTTTTCGAGTTTTTTTTGCTAGATAGCCAAGTTTCGACGAGATAATCATTAACCTTTCTGATCTGTTAGGTTACCTGTATCTGTTCCAGTGATAATTGATATCAGATTAAGCTAAAAAGAAGAAAAAAACCCAAACGTTTGAAAGAAACCAAAAGAAAGCGAAACCGAATGACAAGTACACGTATGTTACAGAAAATTGATATGGAACGGCAATCAATCAATAACAGTAATCCCAACCATAATCGTATCATAGATAACAGTAATACCAATGGTAGGAATCATGTAATTATTCCATTTGTTCACGGTCAAAGTCTCTTAGATAGCAATAATAGTGGGTTATCACAACAATCAAATTATATCATCAATAACACTAATAGCGGCAATAGTCGAAGCAATGATAGCAATACTAATGCTTCACCCAGTGTTGCAATACCGAATAACCAACAGTATAATCCATATATGTCATCCCGATACGGCTTTCAAATGCAACAGCCTCTTCCTCAGCCACAGCTCATAAGTCATTCTTCCAATTTAATCAATAATCCTTATTCATTACAGCAACAATACCATCAAAGTAATTCAAAAATTTTCTTACCAAATAGTACTTATAATACTGATCAAAAACTGTCATTACTACCACCACAAAATCAATCGTTTGGAAAAGTGATGGACCCGATGCCAATATTTTCTAATTATTCGTCTGATTCTCCATCGAATCAGAATATCAACACGATGCATGTCAATGCTAGTGGCAGAATTCATAAAAATGGTCAAGTAGCGACTGCTAATGGTTCAATGCAACCTCTGAGCGATATAAATAGAGGAAACCTACCTCAGTACACTTCTTTTCAGTACCAAAACCAGCAAACACAATCTAGTGATATGAGAAACAACAATGCAAATAGTGCAATTCCTCAAAATAAAAGAGTATATTCATCTTATAATGACACTAGCAGACCTCATAAGATCTTAGGTAGTGATGAGAGATTAAATCCATATTTAGTATCACTAGGTCAGCCAATACCGGTTATTAAAAAAGAAAATACAGCTGAATTTTCATTAGAAGGGTTGCATGCCTCAGAAAAGTTTCTCAGATTGGATCACAGTTTATCACGTAGAGGCAGTCATAATTCCATGAAGAAGAATACACAGGAGCAAATAGCAAAATCAATTGCCGATAAACATATTGGTGAGTCAATCTCAGATTATGCTGAAAAAGTTAAACAAGCGGAATTAGACGTCTTGAACATGGATTTTGAACATGCCGACAAAATTGCCATTCAGAGAGTGGAACAAACCAGAGAACGGCAAAGGCAAGTTTTTGCATTACTATGGTTAACGAGGTACTGTCGAGCAGAGCCCGGCAGTTATGTTCCTAGAGGACGAATTTTTGCTCATTATGCATCGTCGTGTGCTAAGAATACACTAAAACCATTGTCTCAAGCCACTCTAGGCAAGTTGATTAGGATTCAATTTCCAGACTTAACAACAAGAAGGCTAGGTATGAGGGGGCACTCTAAATATCATTATTGTGGGTTGAAATTGTTGATGGATAGTGAGCGAAGATCATATTTGAATTCTTATTCTAATAGGAAATCAGATGAGACTGATGATGATAACTTAAATGATGATTCCAGTCTTGAGGAAAATGAAGAAAATAATGGTATCTTGGTTGGTAGTACAGATCAAATAAATGAGGACAAAATTTTCTCCGGTATCTTGTTCTCAGGTAATTTATTTACTGATTTTTTTGACGCGCCAAAAACTACGTTTGATTTGCCATTAAATCTTCCGCCAATTCCGATTGATAAAGTACCAGCTAATTGCGATCCTGATATTATTTCCTCATTGGAATCACTATATCATGTTTACTGTATTACAAACTACGAAAATATTGGTTTCATGAAACTTGATGATTTATCTGGCAGTCTCAGTTTATTCAACTCTGGAACCTTATCACCTCAAATGTTCAATTTGTTTATCTCATCTGAACTATATGAATGGGTTAGAGAATGTGACAGAGTCACGCATGTTGCTTTAGTCAAATTACTATCCCGAAAAATTGTTGATGAACATTATAATAATGAAATCATCCTTCTTAAGCTAGAAGAATTTAGTAGAAATTACATTAAATTGGTAGAGAAGAACACAATTGATTTACCTGTACCAATGGTTGACTCTAAGATAGAATTAGCATCCAATGCTGTTGGTCTGATAAAACGATTGGTGAGAGTGCAAAAATTTATTAATCAGCTTGTTCAACTATTTCCAACCTATAAGAGAGGTATGCTTGAAGATTGGACTACAAAATTTAATATTGATCGTGTTGTCGAAACACTTCCTGAAAACTCTCATGAAATAGCTAAAATTCTATTCAAAGAAAATGATACATTAGAAATCATTACAAATTTCTTTGAGTTTGAGGTAAGCAATAAAGACATGATATCAGTAAAAAGACTGATTAAAAGTTTCTGTGAATTGATTAGTTCTCAAAAACAGGTTGGCCATAAAAATTTACTGAACTTCAATTCTTCACTTATCCATGGAATTACTGGTGAAATAAGTCTGAATTCAACAGATAATTTAATAGCATGGTTTTCTTTCAGCCATACTTATATTGAATTACTAAAATACTGTTTTGAAGTTACTAATCACCTTGTCCATTCGAGTATAAAGTCATGATAATACAAATCTCTTTATCTCTTGTTCACCTCTTTCTTTCTTTTATATTCATAATAATTAATTGCATTACATATATTGTACATAATTTAATATTCTTTATTTTAATGGATCATAAAACATTTTCAACATTAAAAATTGGCTTGAGGTTTTTTTTTAAAATTTTTTTGGGGTTCATATAGACATGAATTTGACAAGTTGATATACCATGGAATACTATATGCAATGGAAGCAAACTAGCTCTACCATCATGTGCTTGTTCATTAATTTTCTTTTTTCCATTTTTTTATTATTATGACTTTGACCTAAATATGAATATTTTAATAAAATTATCTACATCAATTACATAAAAATAGCAGTCTACCGAAAAAAACATGCACAAGTCTGATTCTTCAAACATCATTTAAAGCCACACATACTGCGCCTTTATGATGCCCACTATACTGTCTTACAATTTCTCTTGTAGAAAGATCCCATAATCTTACATAATGATCAGATGATGCAGTGACCAAATATGCACTGTCAGCACTGAAGGCGCAATCCCAAACCCATCTCTGATGGCCATCCAAAGTGGATTCTAATTTAAAATTATCTTCAATTGACCAAACACGAGCAGTTTGATCTGCGGAACAGGTCGCTAAATGTTTGACATCCGATGATAATAATATTCTTGTTACGTAATCTGAATGTGCTTTAAATTTAGTTACAGGTTTTAAGTTAGAAGCATCTGTATGATTTGGCATTTCCCAAACAAAACAATTACCCTTACTATTCGCAGCAACAAGCATAGATCCATCACTAGCAACTGATAAAGATTGTAGAGGAGTATTATCATCCGGAGTTAATTGATGTGTACATTGATTCTCACCAAGATCCCAGATCCGTATATTCCCATCTCTATCACATGATATCAATTCACCTTGATTTGGATGAATGACTACCTCATTGACAGGTGCATTATGTTTATAGTTTCTTGGTATTGATGGTGATCGTACATCCCAAACTTTAATAGTTCCATCTTCACTAGATGTAACCATCCATTGATTGTCTTGCTGAAATGAAACTGATGTTACATTTCCCTTGTGACCTTCAAAAGAAGCCACAGGATTGGGATTTGTTGTTCGTATATCATATAAGCGGACATTCTGATGACCTGCTGCTGCTAATAGTTTTTTATCATTAGTAATTTCTAGACGATTAACTTGTGAATCAGAATGTTGAATAGTCCTTGAACACACTCCCGTTAAAGCTTCCCAAAATCTAATGGTATGATCATACCCAGCAGAAACAAGAATAACGGACATCTTAATACACCCAGAAGCTCGTTGTACTTCATTCAAAGTTTAAATACACAAATCCATCAAAGCGTACATGTTCTGATATGCCTTACTTAATGCCATTTTCAATTTGAGCTAAATTAATTACAGTCACATGACACATCACATGATCACTATAGACAGTTTCTGTCCGAGGTATCACTGGGGATACTTTGGCCAGTGCTCCAGAATCTTCTAGAAGAGTAGGAGAAAAAAAAAACGGATTCATCAAGGAAAATGACAGTAGGAAGATAGGCATATATATATGGATGTGTAAGATGTGTAGTAATTAATATTATCCTTCAATTATGGTTCGTTAATTAATTATTTTGGGTCCAATTATTATTACTTAATTAAGTTTTCTTCTAATATTTTAACTCTATAATAATAACATAAGTAGAAATTTAACATATTTAGAAATATGGTTAAGGAAACAAAATTATACGATCTTTTAGGTGTTTCACCTAGTGCTAATGAGCAAGAAATAAAAAAAGGTTATAGAAAAGCTGCCTTGAAGTATCACCCAGATAAGCCAACTGGTGATACCGAAAAGTTCAAAGAAATTTCAGAAGCTTTTGAAATTTTAAGTGATTCTCAAAAGAGGGAAGTTTACGACCAATATGGTTTAGAAGCTGCTAGACAGGGTGGTCCTCAATTTAGCAGTGCTGGTGGATTCCCTGGCGGTGCTGGTGGATTTAGCGGCCATCAATTTTCTAATGATGATGCTTTCAATATTTTCTCACAATTCTTTGGTGGTGCAGGTGGCCCAAGTGATGGTGGTTTCAGTTTCAGTACTGGAGGTATGCCAGGAGGTATGGGAGGTATGCCAGGAGGCTTTAGTAGCATGGGAGGAGGTATGCCAGGTGGCATGGGAGGCATGGGCGGTATGCCAGGTGGCTTCAGATCCGCTTCTAGTTCTCCAGCTGCCCAAGAAGAGGTTGTACCAGTTAATTTACCAGTATCTTTAGAAGATTTATTTGTCGGTAAGAAGAAGACTTTTAAAATTGGTAGAAAGGGTCAAAGTGGTGTTCAAGAAAAGCAAGATGTTGAAATTCAATTAAGACCAGGTTGGAAAGCAGGTACAAAGATAACTTACAAGAACTACGGTGATTATAATCCACGTACAGGTGGCAGAAAAACATTACAATTTATTATCCAAGAAAAGGACCATCCAAATTTTAAGAGAGATGGTGATGATTTAATATGCACTGTTCCTCTATCTTTCAAGGAATCTTTACTAGGTTACTCCAAATCGATTCAGACTATTGATGGTAGAACTTTACCGTTATCTAGAACTCAACCAATTCAACCAAGCCAAGAAACCACATACCCAGGCCAAGGTATGCCTGCTCCAAAGAATCCATCCCAAAGAGGTAACCTAATTATTCGTTATAAGATCGACTACCCAGTTAATTTAACTGATGCTCAAAAGAATGCGATTGCCGAAAACTTCTAATCAGTGTAATTCAATTAGGGCATTAAGAATATAAAAATACACAATAGTAAGACATTTAATATTGTGATAGCATAGACGTCAACCAATCCACTAAAATTAATACATTCATAGATTTATTTCACTAATAAATATTTAAATAATCAATTAGTACCTTTATAATAAAAAAAACTGTATATATATCAGTTTGACAAAATACATTAACATTTGATGATAATACACTAATACTCAAATATATAATTTAAATTACAATTTAGCTCTTATTTTAGAGGCATACTTGTGAAGTCTTTTACTAACACTATCAATGAATTCCTCAGTAGTCACATATGAGGACTCGTCTGTTTTTCCTAGCATTAATGCTAAGTCTTTTGTCATAATATCGTCAATCTGTACTGTGTCGAGGGTAGCCTGTTCCAGGATTTTGGCAAAATGGATTACTTGGGGCGAACCATCAAGTTTTCCACGTTGTTCAATGCCTCTACTCCATGCAAAAATTGATGCAATAGAATTAGTTGAGGTCTTCTCACCCTTCAAATACTGTCTGTAATGCCTTGTAACTGTTCCATGTGCTGCTTCGGATTCAAAGGTTTTCCCATCTGGCGTTACGAGTACTGATGTCATTAAACCCAATGAACCAAATCCTTGAGCAACTATATCAGACTGCACGTCACCATCATAATTTTTCATGGCCACGATGTAGCCACCTTTTGATTTCAGCATTTGTGCGACCATATCATCTATAAGACGATGCTGGTAATTGATATTTAATTTTTGAAATTGAGCTTTATATTCATTGTCATACAATTCCTGAAATATTTCTTTAAATGTACCGTCATATTTTTTTAATATGGTGTTCTTTGTTGCTAAGTATAATGACATTTTCCTTTTAAGCGCCATTTCAAATGATGCCTTTGCAAAATCACGAATCGATTCATTAGTATTATACATGGCCAAAGCAATACCACCACCATGAGGAAATTCGAAAACATCAATACTCATAGGTTTTGAGTTATTTTTTTGTTCAAAAACAAGTTTTAATCTGCCCGATGATGGCACAACAATATCAGACGCTTTGTATTGATCCCCAAATGCATGTCTCCCAATTATTATTGGCTGAGACCAGTGAGGCACCAACCTTGGAATCTTGGGTATTATAATAGGTTCACGAAATACGGTACCACCAAGGATGTTTCTTATTGTACCATTAGGTGATTTCCACATTTTTTTTAACTTGAATTCTTTCATTCTTGCTTCATCTGGAGTTATAGTTGCACACTTTACTGCTACATTATATTTCAAAGTTGCATTAGCAGCATCGATAGTGACTTGATCATTTGTCTCATCTCGATTTTGGATAGACAAGTCGTAGTATTTCAGATTCACCTGTAAGTACGGTAATATTAACTTCCTCCTAATCAAATGCCATATCACTCTTGTTTGCTCATCACCATCCATTTCTACAATGGGATTCTTCACTTTAATGAGCTCTACCATAGTTTACTGACTATCTTATCTTCTTTTATGGAAGTTGTTGTTTAAACTGAGGTTATTCCAACGAAATATTCTTTTTACTTTTATGTACGTACCAAAGATTCCCTTAAATAAGAAATGTTTTTAACCCCAATAATAGGTCATCGGGGAAGTTGATCGAATAATGCTAGAAAAAGACATAATACCACTGAAAAATATTTACTTTTCGTATTAATTACATACACTAATTTATCTATTTATCATAGCTTTATCATGGACGCAAACATAATGTTGGCTTTATCATTCATAACAAACTGAATTAAAAAAGAGATTGTCTAATTTTCCATTAACTCTGCGACGGTCTTCTTACCATCCAAGACACTCTTCATATTATCTAGAATATCAGCAAAAGTATCAAATTCATGGAATGGAACGTTTTGCTTCTTACAGAAGGTAACTAAGTCTTTGCCCCTTTTTGCGAATAATAAATCACATTCCTTAGCAGCACTTAAATCAGAGATACCATCACCACAGTAGAAGTAAGTAGGTCTTTTGGCACCAGCTTCTAATTGGGATTCAAAGCGTTTCTTGTAAGCATTAATAGTTCTAGATTTGTCATGACCGAATGGAGTTTCGTCAATGTAAGTAACAGTCATCTTTTGGTTAGCATCAAGTTCAACATCGTTAGCAGCAATATCAACCTTTTCTACCGAATCAGCACCTAATAATTTGGTTAATAGATGCTTAATGATTGGCTTCATACCACTTGAAACAACAACAATTGGAACATTATTAGCTTGAGCCCATTCGAAGGTTTCTTTGAAACCTGGGTCCAATTGAATTTTTTCTTCTAAGACTTTGATACATTCTGGGAATGGTGACTTGATAGAAGAAATCATCGCAGTGAAACCATCTCTGAAAGATTTGGTACCATCTAAGACACCTTCGAAAATCTTTAATCTTTCTTCTTTCCCAAAACCAAGAGTATCAGTTAAATAATCGTTAGAATCGGTCCAAGTAACGGTACCATCGAAATCGGTAAAAATAACAGCTTCAACCATATTAGAATAATAATCACTAGTATGTTTAATGAAAAGAATTATTAACTACTAAAGTCCAAAACATAACCGTAAGTAACTAAATGTTAGCATTCTCGAAGCCTAAAAATTTTTTTCAGCAGAAATACTTGTTCGTCACGTGCACCACCATATTTTAGGTTAATTACAGCTAACATAGTGATACGAAGAGCAAGAAGGAACCGATTCACGCAACGTTATCTATCATAAATATTGAAACATCATGGAATTTACTGTAATAAATAAGACACACCACAATACTGTGCTAAATGCGTATAATCCATATCAGAAGTTCCAAGAAGTGTAATGGTATTCTAAACAAAAAAGAACTAGCGGGCCTGTAAATACTTAAAACAAACATTCTTAACGTAGAACAGACTTACAAATGATTATATTATAAGGCTTAACATAATCTTTGACCAGTATATGGTAAGTCAAAAATGACGTAGAGGATTATCCTCCATATCAAGGGCTCTGTAATAAAGTAAGAAAACTGTATTACAATTGTGGATGTGCCTGGGGAAGATAGAACAGGGTACAACGAAATCTTATTTTAGTTTTAAACAGGCTGTCCAAACTTTCAAAGGCTGAAAATATGATCACCCCACACTGTCAAATGAAGAATGTTTCCGTTTCAAAAAATTATTGAAATTTTAGCTAAATCTGGGGGATCTATTTAAGTACGGCAATAAGGTAAACTACAGGTCTAGTTTGCTCACTAGAACGATTTTCATAATCAAGTAATTGAGAAAATTATTCAATTAAGATATGAATATTGTTGTGTTCTCAGGTGGTACTGCCACAAATTCTTTAACCCCATGTTTTAATAATTTATCAATCAACAAGGGACATCAGCTGACATATGTCTTGCCGATATCAGATAATGGTGGATCCACTTCTGAAATCTTAAGAATTATGGGTGGTCCAGCAATTGGTGATATCAGGTCTCGAATTGTGAGATTGATTGAGGATAAACAATTGGCAAGTGTCTTTGCCTATAGATTACCAAATGACAAAAAAAGGGCAAAGCAGGAATGGAATGAAATAGTTGATGGTTCTCATCCAATCTGGAACAACGTTTGTATTGAAGTGAAGGAAATGTGTAGGGCATTTATTATTCATGTTCAATCTGAATTATTAAAGAAATCAAAGACAACCAATGGGTTTCAATTTGAAATGGCCTCTGTGGGTAATTTCTTTCTAACCGGGGCACGCCTTTTCCTTGGTAACTTAGATGCTTCCATAGAATTAATGATGAGAATTGGTCGGTGTGATTCAAATTTACGTGTTATACCTTGTATCAGAACCAGCCATACACATCACATATCTGCTTTGCTAGCCAATGGTGATATTATTACAGGCCAATCACAGATCTCCCATCCATCCAAACAGCCAGTTGCTTCTAGTAGAGGATCCAATCAAGAATTTGTTCATATTATTACTGAGGATGAACATGGTAAAGATAAAAAGGGTACTATTGTGAATGTTGTTCAAGAAGAAGAATTTGAAGAAGAATATGCCAATCCAACTTATATTCTACCTGAATTGAAGAATTCTCAATTGCATTTTGATAAAGGTTGTGAAGATGACAGATTACCAGCTGCTATTAAGAGAATCTTTTACATCAATCCATATGGCGAGGAAATTAAACCAACAGGAAATCCAAGAGCTGTATCAAAGATTAAGAAAGCTGATATGGTTGTTTACTCAATTGGTTCATTAATGACGAGTTTGTTGCCAATTTTGGTTTTGGGTAATGTTGCTGATACCATTTTAACGACAGATAATATCAGGAAAGTATTGATTATTAATAATAAGTATGACAGAGAGACATTTAGCCTTGATGGTATCCTTTACCTAAAAATGATTATAGATTCTATGTCTCGCGCAGCCATAACTTATAGACAAAGTAAAGGTATTACCATTTCCAATTTAAAAATAATCCCTTGGGATAAGTTTGTTACAGATATTGTTTATTTGAAGCAGGGTGAAATTCAAATGGATTGGGAAGAGTTGTCAAACCATAATATTGTGTGTCATAGCATTGATTCAGACAGACTGGAAAATGATACCTTAGAGCATGTCTTAAGTGAAATTAATATTGGCAAAAATTAGTATATCTTCAGCGAAAATCATATATATATATACATATATATATGCTGTCTATTTAGTCATGAATAACAAAAATTTAAATAACACCCACGGCAGAATTCTTTGCTTTCTGAGTGTTGGAACATGGGTGTTTCTAATTGATTTTTAAATATAAAGCACGCTAAGCAATTTTTGTAATAGTAATTGTCATCATTACTGAAAATTTTCTTACCATTTTGTAGCATGTTATTTACTTCCGTTTCATTATATCTTGCTTTAAATGTTGATGTGTTAGAAGCATAGGAATGATGTCTATTTGCGTTATAAATTAGTATGGGGGGTGATACGGAACTGATGTTATTAGTAGTGTTAAAACAGCCTAATATTATGGGTTTTAATAAATCTGTATCTGTAATGTTAGGAATATGATAATTAATACCTTGTTTTTCCAGGATTGATAAGATTCTCTTTAGTTTTGTGCCATTTGCATAATTACCTTTATCTGAACTTGAATCAATAATAAATATAACATCCATTTTTCTGTCTGGAATAAGTAGTGGCCTAAGTGGAATATTTTCACCATCCTCACCACCATCTACCAAATAAAGATGATCATTTTCTGTTATTGAAGTTAATTTATTAGGATACTTGTAAAATGGATTATGATGATAAATAGCATAATTGGTGTTTGTTCGTAGTATATCCCGTGATTGACTTAAAACATCAGAAAAGGTTGTTTCTGTCAAGCCAAAAATACTCAATATAGAAGTGAATGCATCAATTACTCCTTTTGATGATTCAGAAATAACCCGCCAGAGATATATTATTACATTGTTAAAGATTGAGGATGACGTTGCTGCGATAAAACCAATATCATCAAATTCTTTATAGCACTTCTTCGGTACTCCTCCCTCAATTTCAGAACCAAGGTACTCAATGTCAACAAATATTTCTCCATTTGATTCCCAAGATCCAAACTCGAACGGTGTAAATTCCATTATAAAGTTTTTCAAGTAGTCATTTCTGCAATTGGCCACAAATATTGGTATTGGCATAGCGGCTTTTTGAAATGTTGGGCTAGATTTCATTATACTTGAAAATGATGTAGTATTTCTCTTGGTAAACAGAGTGTCTTTCACCCTATTTACTAAGGCCTTACCCCAGTAATCCGTGAACGATATGTGAAAGCCTCTTGTTCTTTTGGGTCTGACATCGAGATGCAACTTTACATAAAATTCCAAAATCTGACGAAAGTTTCTGATTGAATCAACTAATGGGGAATGGCTACTATTCAGATTAGGATGGAAGATATTTCTAACCATACTCCAAGAATATTCATTTCTTTTTTTTAAAGTTTCTGAAACATCAGAAAAGTTAAAATGTGGAATTAATGTATCCATATATTTTGTGAATTCCGTAAATTCACTAAAATTATAAGTACCAGCAACATAATTCCTTTTGTTTAAGGGCCCATATGTGGAAAAATTACTCTCCTCCAAACCAGACACTATATCGGCATGGCTAATATCAAAATCGGGTACACCTTTTAATAATTTATCATCAAGTTTCCAATCCTTTACAGTTTGATTAATAGAAAAATCATGTAAGATTAAATCTAGAAGTACCCAACTACCACCTGAAAGTCCAGATATATAACTAAGACAATCAGTAAGTCCTACATTTCCCATTTCCATCAAATATCCTGAAGCGGTGAGCATCGATCTGTATCCACCTCCTGATATTGCCACCCCCATATGTGGCGTAATTTTCAGTAGTGCCTTAATTTCATCATAATTGAGTTGAAGCAATTCCAATGATCCAAGGAACTCACCCAACTTTTCTTTAGTATAAGCATCTCTTCTTTCAATATATTTTCTTTCCTTTTGACATATAAGCTTATCTCTGGCATCCCGAACTAAGGTGTAACTTGGACAATTAACCTCAAAGGGCTCAAATGAAAATCCAAATTTAAGATAAAGTAATAAAACTAAGAGTAACTTGTTCATAATTACATAGACCTTTGTTTAAGATTGATAACCTTTAACCGCTTTCGTTGTAAAGTGCATTCAATCAGATTTTTCTGTCACCCAGAGATAAAAAAAAAAAAAAAAAAAGGCGAAATGATTTCTGATAGTGTAACTTTCAAAATACAAAATAATATATTAAAAATTGGATAAACATAGTAGGGAAATTATAAAAAATGGACTAAACAGCATTACTGTAAAGCTAATAATAGTTGTAAAAAAAGTAAAGGAACAAATTAGCAATATTAGGAAAAATAAAAGTATCAAATGTCTTCATCAGAAGAGACGTACTCATCGCCAAGTTCTTTCTTTTTCTTTAATCTTTCCTTCTTCTTTTTCCTTAGTTCAGCAGAAGATAACTTCTTCTTTTTCGTACCTGTGCTAATCTTATTACCCATAGCATCGAATTGATCGCCTTCATTTTCTTTCTTTTCGATTCTTGGACCAGCACCTTGACCTGTAACCCAATTGTGACCAGATGGTGTCATCCTACCTTCCTTAACCGCCCAAACTTCTTCTGTTAGATCCTTTGTAAATTCAGCCGAATGAGTGATGATAATGACACCACCTTCAAAAGCCTTCAAGGCCTTGGATAATGCACCCAAGGAATCACGGTCTAAGTAATTGGTAGGTTCATCTAAAACAATCAAATGGGGTCTCTGCCATGTGCCTGCTGCTAAGACTAGCTTAACTTTTTGACCACCAGATAAACCTCTGATTCTGGAATGTGATACTAGTTCAGCATCTAAGCCCAACATAGCACAATGCTCTTCAATTTCTTTCCTAGTTAACGCGCGATATTGACCTGATGCTAACGCCTCTTTCATATCGACTTCAGCAACTAATTTAGAGTGCGATTCAATTAATTGACTTCTTGGTAACCATGCGTTATCCACTGACATCATAGGTACCCATCTCTCTGACTTCATACCAATATTTTCTCCTAATAAGAAGGAGCATTCATATTCATATGTGTTCTTGAACTTCCTTCTCGAATGAATTCCTGCAATTCTTCTTGGTGTTCCTTCAATCTTGAAAACTTTATTCATGGCTTCTGTATCGTTCTCATTAATTTGTCTGTTTGCTCTATCCATAGTTTCCCTATCCTCTCCGGTCTGGAATCTCCATTGAATATATTCAGAAGGCGTCTTGTCCAAATGTGATTCAATATGAGCAAATGCATGTTGCTTGATATACGCAATTCTACAATTCTCATGTGTATACACTTCACCTGTTGTTGGTAGCAATTCACCAGTCAAAACGTTAATCAGAGTTGACTTACCAGCACCGTTAGGACCAATGACCGCAATCCTCGAATTTAAAGAACATTGGAAGGTAATATCTTGGATTTGTGGTTTAGAAGTGCCAGGGTATTGAAATGTCATATCAGAAACTTTGACAATTGCTTTTTGCTTCGTTTTAAC
>PPOM03000375.1:82576-99734 GCA_003708925.3 Kazachstania martiniae
GAAGCTGCAAAAGAAAACGATGTATAGTGTATATTCTATTGAATCATATAATAAACATGTAAAAATACTAACACTAAGAGCCTTACCATTATGTGAAACCATTCTCCACTTAATTTATTAGAATTATATTTTGTACCAATGTTCATTATTTTGTAATATTCGTAAAGTAAGCAAACCTCATAAAGATTACAAAACAAATTAAGTATTCAAAATAACTACAAATACTGCCTGATAAAAAAAACATGAATCGCTTTTACAAAAGAAGACAATGACAGTTCCATTATTTCTCCTATTTTACATACTTCTATGAAAGGTTTCATTCCATGGCCATACTGACAGTAAAATTCAAACATCTCTATAAAAAAAAAGATAAAAGTTATTATAGAGATAAAATCCATCTCTTAATTTATAGACGAATAAAAATAAACAAAAAATGACCTTCAATCAAACTCTAGTGCCTATTACTCAGCAGTATGTCGATAAGTTGCTTTATGACAATGAACATCTGCCGATCCAATTAGTGAACATAAACTCCATACTGACAAATACTAACGGTTCAATTTCCAATAAAACACTAGAGATTTATTTGGGTCAAACAATTATGAAATGCCATACTTTAAATGATCTGAAGATCCAACTAGATGTATTAAATACACGTCTCTTACAATCTAACGTTTTAAAAGGCTTTAATCCAGTTTTACACACTACAGCTAATGAATCAAAAACAGATATTCTACCTATTGTCCTTACATTATATATAGAACCTTCTCCAAAATTCACCGCTAGAACTGGTACAAATATCACAAATTCAGGCCAAGGTGATGGTTATGTCTCATTTCAGTGTAAATTACCTAGTGATGAGACTGTAGTATTAGATCATAGACGTGATACTGGTACAAACTCAGGGTCCAGACTATCCATTAGCTCTCCATACTTATTTAACTCTCCCTTTTGGAATTGGAAATTAGATACATATGATACTTGGAAAAATGTTGGTGTTAAAGATATGGGTTCAATGTTTGGTATTCGAAGTTGGTTTCCACACGGTATCAATATGGAGTTTGATTACGAATTAGTTAGAAGACAATTTCACAATAAAGGAAGTCAACTATCAGAGTATTTACTGATACAAGAAGGAACTTTTATTAGAAATGTGTTTAAGAGTGCTGTGGTATGGGACCAGCGTGATTCTAAATTTGTTCCTTCTAAGGGTCAAATGGTCAAGGTGAATAACGAATTAGGTTTTCAGTCTAATGGTTCTAGATTTTTCAAACACTCGCTAGAACTAAACTGGATTAAAAGTTGGTTTCCAAAAAATTTCATCACTATGAGTAATACATTCAAATTTGGGTATATACGAAATTTAAACCAAGATAAGAGCTATATCCATTACACAGATAAATTTCAGAATGGTGGTCCAAATGATATAAGAAGCTACCAATCAATGGGTATAGGTCCAAGGCATAGGCACTTGTCCCTTGGTGGTGATGCATATATAAGTTATGGATCTAGTATATTTTCAAGATTGCCTTTCCAGAAGGTAATGGATTCTAATTTTAGATTGCATTGGTTCATAAACGGTGGTAAATTAATTAACCATAACAATAGCTCGTTATTTAGTTGCTTTCAGCAACTAGCAAAGGAACATTCAACCTCTGTAGGAATGGGTATTGTTTTAAGGCATCCAATGGCAAGATTTGAATTAAATTTTGGTGTTCCTTTAACCAGCCATAAGGATGATCTAAGCAGAAAGGGTTTCCAATTTGGTTTAGGGTTTGAATTTCTTTAGTTTATTTCTTTACTTTTTTTGATACTCATTAAATTTTTTGCATACTCATAAAATGTATATACATGTATATATCAACTTTTATTAATCCACTCTTCATGAATTTCGATGACATTTGGAATAATTAAATTTTCAATTACTTCATTATTTTTTGACTTAACCCAATAACCATCGGTGTGCTTTGGTGATACAAACACGACCTCTTTGTTACGAGTCTGTAATAGATTTCCAATGACCAATTGATGATTATATCTATTTAGTGCATATTTTGCTTTATCAATTAGTATTGATTGATCAGTTTCCAGTTTGAATGAAACAATCATGGCTTGCGATGCCCAAGATTGCACTAATCTTCTTAAGAATTTTGGAACTGGATCCAAATTTACAATTAATTTACCATCTGTAGTAGTCTTTGAATTCTTTTCATCCTGTTGAGAATCGGAATCACCCGTAGAACTCGATATGCCGTAATCTCTACTCTGGATCTTATGTTTTGGTAACTTTGAATATGGAACAAAAAAATCACTGACAGCGGCCGCTAAATAAAATAGACAACCATTGTAATTTAGCAGTTTACCTATGCCTTTGAGAGACCAAAGGTACTGATTAACAGTAGTAAAGGGTAGAATTAACAATCTGTTCTCTTCATTAGTGTATTTTTCATAGAGTCTTTTATTTTCCATTACAGTTCTTAAAAATTCTGGTTTAACATTACCATCGGCATCTATATAATCCAGAAATGAAACTTTACTATTATGTGTGAATATTCTATTGAATGGAGTCAATGAAAATTCACGATGTAGGAAAATAACACTGTACCCATTCTTCAGGAACTGTTCAGCACTTGTAGCGCCTCTTGTACCAGCTGAGAAATTATCAATAAAACGAACTGTATTATTTTCTAACGGTACAGTTGTACCACCGGAAGTCACTAATACTATACGATCTCTTCCTAAAGAATGCTGTAACTCAACAAATTCTTTGGTATCCTGTATTAATTCGTCTAAGTAATCTGGTTTTGGGTTGGTCTGGAAGTATAACTCTTCCTCATTTGTTGTCTTAGCAACTGGGAAAAATTCATCTTTAATAGAATGATCAATTGCATGGCTTACATCTGGTCTTGATGTATGAATATATCTTTCTCTGTGTAATGTCATTATGAATCCGAAACACTTCACCAGACCTAGTTCTTACAATAGGCATATTTGCACTATTGGTTTACCTCGAGAATCTACACATTTCCTTTTTCATTAAAAAAAAAGTTTACATGAATTTCGATTGAGTGAGATTTATCACGTGGGTGAAATAAGATAAGTTACTGAAAGAGAGCTCATTGCAATGTTTTGGGGATGAACTCTTGCTAGTTACGAGGCCGTAAGAGTTTGCGATGATGGACGTAAATATAGTGTGTGTAGTAGAAACTTAATCCATGGCTCATGGTATTTGTCCCAATGATCATACAGAGTTATCTGCTCCTGAATTGTGTCCATAACGTTCATCAAATCTACCCTTGATTCGGCCATGAATCTATTAAATGTTTCCTGTGCATGTGTAGTTGCAGAGGAAAGTTCAGTATTCGAACCAGTACCACTGGCTGATGTAGAGGAAGATGTTGATGCATTCAAGCTCTTGATAGATTTTCCACCTTGTATAGATATCGTAATAAAAATACAAGCCATAGCAATGATATGAGGAGGATAAATAAGATGCACATCGTTGATATAACTGTCATTAATCAACGACCAGCAATTCTGAATATCCTCCGATGATAAGTTTAAATTGAACGGTGGATTTCTCAGAGCGGTGACAATTTGTTCCATCGATTTATATGGATGATGTACTATTAAATAGCTTTGTAATTCTTCAATTAAATAGAATTCGAACTCTGTGACTTTCGTTGGATCTGGTGGAACAAATTCAGGCCAAAGAGATCTTGCTTCGCTAACCAGAGTTCTGATATACTGAGGACATTCTTCCACTTTGCAAGCCAGATAAACACATGTAGTCACTAAAAGATACAAATTGACTTCTCTAACTGAGGCCTTCAATAAAAATCGTGACAAATAAACATGGGCAGTAGCTAAGGCATATTGTCGTATATTTAACCTCCTACCTAATTTCATGATCAAAAAATAACAATAGATTCTTAAATTGTAATCCTTATCATAATGCAAATCCCTATGAATAATGGCTATATTCTTAGTTACTGTTCCTTGCTCTTTCGTGGAACCATTTCCATTATTGTTTTTATTATCTATAACTATATTGAGCCCTTGTGGGAACAGCTGGCATTCTAATATCCACAGTTTCTGTCTTTCTTTCGCTAAGCTTGCCTTTGTAAACTGCCATTTAAGCCTCTGGGTAGAGGTCCAGTAACTTCCTGACATCCGGATATTGTTTTCTACTGTTAAAGTGGCATTGATAGGTGTTGATCCGTGCCAATCCTTATGTAATAATAAATCATTCAAATCGGTTAAAATTTAAAAATAATTCTGGGAAAAGTGTCCGGAATAACTTCGGTTAATCACCTTTTGTGACGCCGGACAATAACATACTTGTAAATCTTCTATTCAGTCTTCAAGTTGCTTACTTACTTTGCTTATTACATTATAGATTTAGGTATACTTATTTTTCTTCTACCTATTCTTCTTCTTGCTCTCTCTCTTTTTTTTTTGTTGTTTTTTGGTTCCTGGTGGCTCTTGGTACGTTATTGTATTTTAACCGGACCAGCAACAGGATTCTATGAGTTATCACATAATGAGCAATAATTCAAAGCCATATCACTGTACTCTTAACTATATTAGTGCCGATTACTGTCACTTGTCTGAAAACCCTAAGCTGTCAGTTTGATAATGCACGTCTAACACGATGAAAAGTGAAAAATTTTTCCAGAAAAAGAAGAATTTTAACATATAAAAGGCTCTGATGGATCAAGGTTTTCATTCTTTTTCTTGTTAGATTAAGAGTGTTTTATTATTTAAGGACATCAATCCATGACCGAAGAATCGTCACTTATCGAAGCTTACACAAAGAGTCTATTAGATTCAAATTATGCTTTGGGCTGAAAGTCTCCCACCTGTTCATATGCGGAAAACGTAATGAGATTTAAAAATTTTTAAATTCTTTAAATCAACTCATTAGGTTGGTCCTTTTTGGATCAATCTGCTGACCTAGGATTCACTTTGTTGATTTCCTAGTGTTTTCTTCGGTATAGAAATGTTTTTACATTTCAAACCATAGTTATGACGATTGCTTTTATCCTTTTCTTTTGATTGGATGAAGTAACCCAATGGAGCTTACTATTGGTCCATGGATTCACCCTTTTCAAACAGTTTGAAAGTTTTGATGAAACTTGTGCATAGTCAAATATGCCAGACTGCCATATAAATATAATCTTATGAAATTGATTTGGATATTTCAGGTGAATTCCAATTTAATTTCATATACACTCTTGTGATAAAGAATTTAATTATTATGATGAAACACAAATGCAACATAGAGTCAAGCTCTGAACCTTAATACTCAAACATATTTTGGTATGGACGAGAATTGCTTTTTATATCTGATAATTCTTTAACTTAAACTTAAAATTGTAACATTATTATATATGCACTTACATAATAGTAGACGTAATCTAACTGTTGAATTGGTTGATAGCCATGAAGATACATGCTAAACTAACATAAGGACTGGCTCTTTCACCTATTCTAGCCATTTTCCAGAAAGCACCTAAAGCTTCATGGTCTTTATAACGGTCAAATAATGATGGCCACTGTGTATGGATATACGTGCAGGAACAAACTAACAGCAGGATAACTTGTAGCAAAGATGTAAAATTGAATAACGCAGACATCCTGATTCTTGATAATGGGGATCTTGTTTTCTTGTTTTGTGATTTATATTCTGTTTCTTCACATCTATATTTGTTTTATATATATATATCGCTTTTTTTTTCCTTCAAAATTTGCTTAAAAAATATTAGTTCTGTAAATAAGGCATGTTCAAGCGTGAGAGTACTCTAGAGGAGCATTATAAAAATTCAGTAATAAATAGCTGGTTCTATTCGGAAAGAATCTATAACTATAGTTAGGAACCTCCAAAGTTTGAAATTCAGTTCGTTTGGACGAAGTGTTTAATAAATATGAAGGATAATATTTATTTATATATGCATATATGTCAACAACATTGGAAGTGTTCACAATACTGGTTCTACAGAACTCTCTTGTATATCTGGTGTCTCAAGCCTTTGTGTCGGTAGATACTCCTCTACAGAACATAATTCTACAGAATCCGCAACGATTTCCTCCTTACACATATGATCGAAATGACCTACTAGCATTTCCAAATCGCGTTCCACATTCTCACTTATTGCTTCATAACTTTCTGGGTATATTAATGCAGTCTGTGTGCCTGGCAATATCTCATATTGTGGAGATTTGATCAAAGTCGGCTTTATGTATTGGCCAAACAGTCTCTCAAGGTCAGCTTCATCAGTACCGACCGATAAGTTCTTGATCAAGAACCCATTATATTTTGGAGTGAATTGTTCGGAACCGTCATCATCCTCAATTCTGATGTTAACTAATCTAGCTGTGGTTCTAGCTAAAAATTCTTTAGTCTTTTTTTCCTTCTGAATATCCTTGAATGTCTCATAGATGGGGAATACGTCCGCCAAAGATAACACTGGTTTCGTAGTTGAGCCATCCTCATTCTTTTTTACGAACACAGACCTCTTAGGATCACGATCCTGTGATTCTGCGTACATGTTATACGCCTTCGCTAACTCGTGAATGAAATTTCGCTGGGGTGCCTTCATCGGTTTGAAATGAAGACTGTGCCTTGAATTATCGTCAACTAAATTATTTAAAATCTCTTCTATTTGTGAACACCATCTTTCTTGTTTGCCATACACCACCAATGTCGATTCAACAAATGGTAACTCCAATTCTTCAAATGTATTCGCCACTTGGACTAATTGCCCTAGTTTCTCAGCTTCTTCATCGTGATCCTTCTTCTTCTCTTCTGAAATACCAAAAGCCTCTTTCAATTGAATATGTCTCTTTAGCACTTCACAGTCTTCATTACATTCTAGAATTGCCGTTTTTGCTGATGTTTCATTATTGGAGTTGGCACCACAAACTATCGATTCCTCTTGTCTTCCACACCTGCAATTTATTTTAACTAATGTTGTACAAGGGAAATCCGGACAAGGTGTTTTACCGTGACATGGGCTTATACATCTATGACCACAATGTTCCCTTATTAAATTACAAACTTGTTTACACTTTGTCTGACATTGTCCTGGTAAATGACATGTCTTCTGACAATTATGATGGCAGTTATCTAGTTGTTTACCACATACCTGACCACATGAGACATCATTCTGAAAACAAACTGCCCTAACTTTCTGTTTTTTACCACATTTGCATGGCTTGAATACAGTTGCAGTACATGGTGGACATGGCTGACTTAATGGATGACAAGTATGTGGCATTGGTTTGTGACCACAGGGATATTCTCCTTGAATGACTTTAATACACGGAAATGGACAAGGTGGTAATTTAGTACCACATCTAACAGGAGCCGGAACGATTGTTTTGCCACATGGACATACAAGGTCATTAGAATCACTTTCCAAACATGGTGGACATTTTCCTGGATGGCATTTTCTTTGACATTGGTGAATTCCACACGATAACATCAAATTACAGTCCTTCAGACAAACATGCTGTGCTTCAACCAAAGTTTCATCATTGATATCGCTTGAACGGAATAATGTTTTCTTCCTTTTTTCTGCTAGAGGCCTCCCAGGACAACATCTTTCCACACATCTATGACGACGACAAGACATCAACGATTCACACTTCGTGTTGCAATGAGGTTCGTCTCTAAATTGACATGGGACTAAGTACTTCGTTTGATGACATGAGCAGAAAACTTTGTCTATCTGAATACATGGGTCCATGCATTCTCCATCATGACAAGTATATGGACAACGATGTTTACCACATTTCAAGGGCTTATCACAACGTGCTTCACAATGAGGAATAGGATCTGTACATGCTGTTCTTGGTTCAGCTAAAGCAGATAACTCCGTTCTACCACAAGGACATGTATTCAGTAATTCTGGAGAAAATGGACATTTCTTAGAGCCTGATATTGTTGGTGGACCTGAACAATCTTCAACGAAGGAATGTTTATGGCATCTGTATTCAACAGAACGCATCTCACCACATGAATATACACCAATCCATTTGTTGCCATTTCTGTCTTTCGAAGCTTTCGTAGTACTGCATATTTTGACATCTTTACATTTTATTTTCTCTACACTATGCAAACCACAATAGCATTTTATATTAGTTGTACCATCATCTTTTTGGGTTGCAACTAGTGTTTCGGGGCAAGTTCCACATAAACCACTATGACATTTCTTCTGGCATTTATGAATACCGCAAGCTAATAATAATCCACAAGGTTCATTGCACTGATAGCTTCTCTTTCCTTTCAATGATTTTCTCTGATAACAGAATATATCCTTAGTATGTTTACCACAGTTACATTTCAGTGTTATAGTTCTAGTACATTCAGGATGAGGTCCCAGGTGACATATCTTCGAGCAACCATGTACACAAGTGTTATAATCACATGTTTGGCCACATGAGTTTGGATTTAATGGATTTGGTTCCGGATTCACAACTTTACCACACCAACAGGTAGCTCTATTATTAGTTGGGACTTTTTTACTTGTATGATAACAATTTGGACACTTCCATATCTTATCCACGGTCTTTTGAGTAGACTTGACGGCCCATTCTCTTATACAATCATAATCAAACACTCTATAACAGTGCTTACAAGCATACATCTGACAATTATAATCCATTTCAACAGTACAAATCATACATGTATATGTATCACCCCTTGCAATTTCTTGAATAGCTCTCTCATAATAAGCTAAATCATCATCTGAATGAGTTCCATCATTATCTTCTTCTTCTGTTGAACTCATTTCATCATCTGAGAACTCTAAAATTAGCGACCTTGGATCTGGTTGACCATTTTCAAGGCTTTCATGTTTTGCATTAGTTTCCAACTCCATATTAAACTAATATAATAGCCTCCCAGCAGCCTGTCTACCAAGTTTATAAACTCTAGTCTTTGCTTAAAAGGCAAATTTCAATATTTTGTATTATTACAACTGCGATGCTTTTGAATTTTTTCATGAACATGAAAAATGATCATAGCAAACTAGCTTTTTAAGTTAAAATTATAGACGAAAAGCCTCGATAAAAGAAGAAAAATGCTGCCATGTTAGTAATTCTATGTTACATGATACTCAGTATATATATCCTATATGTCCCTTTCAAAGCATACTGCAAAAAAACCAATACCACCATCTTCCTTTGGTAGAGCCCTTATACAACCTTCTGCAAGTTCTTTACATTTTGCCGTATCATCTCTGAAGACTTCCTCAAATTCTGCTGCTAACCCTCTTCTTTCCCATGATGGAATGACTTTGCTTCTTGGTGCAACTCTCCACCCCCATTCTTTAACTTTCTTATCCACTAACAAATCAATAACGACTCTTTCGTTTTCTTCAGCGTGAATAGAACATGTACTGTAGACGATCTTCTTTGCAGTTGGAAAACTCATAGCATGTTTAACAACCTGAAATTGAAAAGACGATAATTTAGAAAGACGAGTCTTTAAATCTTCGTTCTTATCGTATTCTTCTTGTTCATCTGGAATGACTTCCTCATCATTTTGTTCATTTTTACCATTTTTCTTTCTATTTAATGCATCGACATATTTACGGCCAAAAATACCACTACCAGAGCAACTTGGATCCACAATAAAACCGGTAACATTTCTGAATAATTCTGGCTTAGCTAGCTTTGTAAAATCACCAACATTAACCTTTATATCTTTCGAACAACCTGCAATTGTAATCATTTTTTGCAAAACAAGGGCTCTTTCTGGGTCTTTTTCAAATGCATTGATTTTAACCTTAGGAACTCTATCAATAGAATCACCAAACATATATGAGGCAGCATGGGTAGTCTTGTTACCTGGGGCTGCACATGCATCAATGATATTATCATCTTCATTTGGATTTAATATATGTGCTGGAAAACAGGATGCACGATCTTGAATAATAACCTTACCATGTTTATAAAGTTCATGAGATGTAATCTTATCGCTTGGATGGATTCCAAATAAATTTGGAATGAATTCATCGTAATAGATAGAACCCGGAACAATATCTTTCCAAGTATCTACTCTAGTAGTAAATTTCTTGCCTAATTCGGTAAGAACATGGTCAGCCTTTTCATTACCACCACATTTCAAAGGATTTATTCTGATCCATCTCACTGGCGTCACATCATCAACAGTATCATCACTATCAACAATTTCAGATAAGCTCTTAACCTTTAATTTAACTTTCAATTTCGTTAATTCACCGTTTAATCTGGTCTTATATTTCAACACATATGTCTTGATGGGATGTTTACCCATTTGGATTCTCTTCTGCTTAGATATTAACAGATCATGACATAATAATAGTAAAGTCAGTCTCTGGAATGCTGGCTTACCTTTTTTTACTGGAATCTCATCCAGAATCTTAGACTTTTTCATGACCTTCTCTAAATATGGTTTATACTTCCAACATGAATCTAAAACAGCATATATATGCTTCGGATTAGTCTTCAATTTATATCTCTTGCAGGAATTCAAAACCATGGTCTGCAATGAACCCGAAATTCTTCCCTTCTTATCCTGTTCTTCAATATACTCGAGAACCCACGTAGCATCTCTGTAGAACTCCATTATGGTTTCTTAAATTGCTTGTCACCTTCCATTAAAACTAGATATCAAACTTAGCTCATCGTCTTCACTGAAATTTTTTATAGGTTTTATTTTTTTTCTCGAGGAAAACAAAAAATTTAGAATCTCTATTTAGTTTTAGTTTATAATACTTAAAGTAATTTTACAATACACTAAATAAAACAGTTAGACTAGTTTAGTGACTATTGCGTAGTTATAGGCAAATAAATATTTAATTAATATATTACTTGTTTATACTTTCTGAAAGTTATATTGGAGAAGGGAATACAACGACAATAATTACCAATTTTAAAGTAGTTAAGGTAACCGAATTAAGAAGCAAAAAATGGGTAGTGATCAATTTAAGAGAAGGCCGTCCAATGGTAATTTACCAGAAGCTAAGAGGCAGATCATAGTTCCGGTATGTGAACCTAAGATACACTATACTCCTTTGAAGACTGGACTATGTTATGATGTACGTATGCGTTATCACGCTAAAATCTTTACGTCATACTTTGAATATATTGATCCACATCCTGAAGACCCTCGTAGAATTTATCGTATTTATAAGATTTTAGCAGAAAATGGTCTCATAAAGGACCCAATGCTAAGTGGTGTTGAGGATATTGGTGATTTAATGTTGAAAATTCCTGTCAGAGAAGCAACTACTGAAGAAATTTTAGAAGTTCACTCAAAAGAGCATCTTGATTTCATTGAAAAGACTGCTAATATGAGTAGAGAAGAATTATTAAAGGAAACTGAGAAAGGTGATTCTGTGTATTTCAATAACGATTCGTACGCGAGTGCAAAATTACCTTGCGGTGGTGCTATTGAAGCTTGTAGAGCTGTAGTGGAAGGTAAAGTTAAAAATTCGTTGGCTGTTGTTAGACCACCAGGTCATCACTCTGAGCCTGAGTCTGCAGGTGGGTTTTGTCTTTTCAGTAACGTAGCTGTTGCAGCTAAAAACATCTTGAAGAATTATCCAGAGAGTGTCAGAAGAATTATGATTCTAGATTGGGATATCCATCACGGGAATGGTACTCAGAAAGCATTTTATCAGGATGATCGTGTATTATATGTTTCATTACATAGATTTGAAATGGGTAAATACTATCCGGGAACCCCACAAGGTAATTTCGATCAAACTGGTGAAGGTAAGGGTGAAGGTTATAATTGTAATATTACTTGGTCAGTAGGTGGTGTTGGTGATGCTGAATATATGTGGGCCTTTGAACAGGTTGTCATGCCTATGGGACGTGAATTCCAACCTGATTTAGTAATTATTTCTTCAGGATTCGACGCTGCTGATGGTGACACTATTGGTCAATGCCACGTCACACCAAGTTGTTATGGCCATATGACACATATGTTAAAATCTTTAGCCAGAGGCAACCTTTGTGTTGTATTAGAAGGTGGTTACAATTTGGATGCTATTGCAAGAAGTGCACTAGCAGTGGCAAAAGTTCTTATAGGTGAACCACCGGATGAAATGCCAGAAGCTGTGAAAGATCCGAAGCCAGAAGCAATTGAAATAATTGATAAAGTTATCAGAACACAATCTAAATATTGGAAATGTTTCCAAAGAAGACATGGTAATGCAGGTTGCCATTTAAGCGAAGCAGTTAATGAGACTATTTCGACAAAAAATTTCCCGTTGCAAGTAGCAATTCGCCAACAGCAATTAAACAACCTTACAAGTGAGTATGATTTTGTGACGTTGCCATTATTGAAAATGAAGTTACCTGATGACACTGTTTTATGTTCCAAGGATATTTATGACAATAACACACTCATAGTATTGGTACACGATACTCCAGAAATCTGGGCGAAGAGAGATGTAATATTAGGTACAATAGATCCTTCTACTTCAATAATAGTGGATAGTGGGTTGGAGTTTATAAAATGGGCTATGGATAGAAAATACAGTATTATGGATATCAATATTCCACAGTCACTCTTTGAGCAAGATAACTATTCTGCTATGATAACGTCTCAAGAAGTTCTACTGTATTTATGGGATAACTACATTAAATTCTTGACTTCAATAACGCGAGTTGCTTTTATTGGTGTAGGTGATGCTTACTCTGGTGTTGTTCATCTATTAGGACATAGAGATACTAGGAATAATGTTAAAGCTGTGATTAGCTTTAGTGGCCAAAAGCAGTTAAAGCCTTTAGTTCCATTAGTTGATGAAACACTTAATGATTGGTATTTTAAAAATTCGCTGGTATTTACAGATAAGAGCCATGCGTGTTGGGGTGATAACGAAAATAAGAAGCCAAGAAAGAAATTTGGTAGGGTATTACGGTGTGATACTGATGGCCTGAATAATATTGTCGAGGAGAGATTTGACGAAGCTACTGACTTCATCCTGGACTCATTTGAGGAATGGAGTGATAGTGAATAATTTAGAAACATTTTGGGATAAGGAAAATAGTTTGCACAGGAGTTTCATAATAAGTAGATTGATAGTAATACCTCTATTATAATTTGAACTAGTGATTGGAAACTTAATTTATAAAAAGCTTCAACCAAAAAAAAAAAAAAGATAACAACTACAAAATAGGTGATGTCGTATAGAGACTTATATTTGGTTATGCACTTAGTTTTTATATATTATTATTAATCATTAATTTACTTCATATATTATGCTAAAAAGGAAAAGACGCTTATTGGGAAGCAGAGCTTGCTGCCCCAATGGAATTTAGTTTCTTTCCTGAAAGAAATGCTGGCTTTTCAGGTTTCTTAGGTCTTAAATGATCAGGCTTTGGAGGCAGTTGGGGCTTTTGTTTTCTGTTTTCATTAACAGAGTTTTTGGGCTTCTCTTTAGATAATGATTTCAATTCTTTTGTCGATGCATTTTTAATTTCATTCTTACTGTTAACAGTGCTTGAAAGGAATGCACGTTCACTTTTATACAACTTTTCAAGCATTTTTCTTTTCAACTCTTCTTTTGCCTTCGTGTTATCTTGAACAATTTTTGGAGATACAGAGATACTACTCTGCTCTGTCAAGCCTGGGTTCTCTATCTTGCTCTCTCTAACCCTTTCAAGTGCTTTTGAAGATTCTACTAAATTACCTTTTGCAACAACTTTCTGTGAGCCAGAACCACCAAAAAATTCTGCTCTTTTGCTAATAGAGGAACCTCCATTAGACGAATCTGGTGTCTTCACAATCGATATCGATCTTCTGCTACCTACTTTAGCTCTCATGGGAGGTAAATTGATTGAGTTAATCATGCTTTCGTCGTTAAAACTGTCTACACCTGATTCCTCTTCGTCTTCTTCTTCGGATGAAGATACTTCAGGTAAAATCTTTGAGCTTCCCTTAGCAAATTCAAAAGACCCGGTAGTCTGTGTCTCTGAATCAACATAATTAGTTGATTCTTGCCTTGCTGCCGCAATTGCTGCTTTAATCTCATTTCTGTTCTTAAGCTCCGATGGCATAGATGATGAATATGTTTGATTAAAATTAGCTGGTCCTGTTAGCTTCTGAGACAGTTGTGATTGCTGAGATGATTGATACTTCTGAGATGACTGAATGTCACGAGGTGGTTGTGATTGCTGAGGTAGTTGCGAATGCTGAGGTGATTGAGGTGCTTGCAAATTACTCATTGAATGAGTTACTGGCATGTACTGCTGTTGCAGTTGTGCTGGAACACTGTTCATTAAGATTTGACTAGAGGGTGGAAGAGGCAAAGACACACTTGAACTACCAGTCATTAACATACCGTTATTTGTATTCATACCAGTCATCATCATACCGTTATTTGTATTGTTAGCGGATTGTACCTGGGATAGTGCACCCATTCTATTCATATTTTCTTGTAGAGCATAGAAGTTAACAATTGGACATGGAACATTCTGCATATTTGATATTTCTTCCACAAGATGATATATATTTGGCCTTTCATTAGGGGGTACTCTTAACATCTGAGATATCAAATTTTTTAAACGATCACTATAGTGAGGAAAAGATGGGAACTGAAATTTGCCGGATAGGATAGCTGTTTCGCCGGTCTTTTCAAATGGGGTTGTATAATAACATAGTTTGTATAAATATACCCCAAGTGCCCAAATGTCAGATTTTTCATCGATTGGTAAACCTTTTGACAAATCTATCATTTCGGGAGACCTATATTGTGCTGTAGTATTTTTGAGGATATCATGCTGAACATAATTAAATTCTTCGTTTGTTCTTGGTGGTCGAATAACTCCACATACCGATCCAAAATCACAAACTTTAAAATCACCACTACAAGAGATCAGTACATTCTCAATCTTAATATCACGATGAATTAAAGCTGGCTGCAAAGCATGCATGGCTGCAATTCCTTGAGCTGTTTGTGACATAATATTTAAAACTTCAGGTTCCTGTAATCTGTGCTGTAGCCTTGTATTAAGGAAATCAATCAAACCTCCCCTTTCACAGTATTCCATCAATAAAAAAACCTCATAGCTACCATTTTGAAAATTTGCCTTTGCTGCATGTGAATCAATATAGGAGACAACATTCCTATTATTTCGCAGTAATTTCATGGCATCAACTTCAGCTCTTAGACTATTTAAACTTGGTTTATCTGGTACTACAACCCTTTTAAGGCATGCTATATTAGAACCTGTGAATGGATCAGCTGGTGAAATCTCAGCAGAATATATTTGTGCAAAACCTCCACTTGTTAAATACTTGATGACTCTCACTTGATGGGAACCAACAGTCAATACAGTGCCAGGATGATACTGATTAATCGACGGACTATTCATCTTTATGAATATTTGGTATTGCTGTTTTGATTAGCTTTTCTGTTATTTTAAGGATATATGGATTTGGAATCTTGTAACTCTCCCCAGTGAGTGTTTTAGCAAAAATGAAAAATTATTACAAAACAAGATTAAGTTGTAAATTTTAAAAGCTGGAGATAATGGGTATATCTAACTTCTAATTAGGCACTCAATGACTACCGGAAGTCCTTTAAATGGTTAATGGTTGATCGTTATGATGGATCAGTCGATTACGCAATATTTCCCCGAGAGTTAAAATGAAAAATTCGTATCGTTGCAAACGGAGTAGGGTTTTAAGCTACCATGACGTGGTCGATTTAACAAGAGATTGTAGCATTATAACTGATCTCGTTATAACATCCAAGTGAGTTTACTATCTATCAATTTATCTTAAAATAATCTCTGCACAAAAAATTTGAACCTTAGAGCCAATTGGTTATTTTATTTTCGATTTGTAGAGTTTGGTAAAACAACATCTAATATTAAACATTAACATTTAAATAATTTGCCAACAGCACAATGGCGACATTTTAGACGTCTTGTAAGATATGTAATATTTTAGGCTTTAAGAAAACACGAATATCAGGATACTAATCCAAGAGTAACTTACACACAGTACATACTAATTGCGGCATACTTTTTTCCTTATTAGATACCATAAAAATGTCAACGTTGATACAAGCCATTCTCGATCAGTGAATATGACAATAGTTAGATTTATGGTATAACTAATGCAATATATTTTGGGCCACCTTTCCTCTTCATTTCAGTTATTGTAAGATTTATCCGTTTTATAATTAATCATCTAACTCGTCAAAGGCTTTGACCCTTTATTCAGATATTAGTGACCAGAGTAATCCTTAGTGCTCTGATTTATTTCTCAGCTTACACATATAATCGTTTATTTTGCAAAATATTTTGAAACAGCAACATTGAAATATTGTGTTAAACTCTCCTAGGAATTACGAATAAGTATATAACAAGAAAACATTTCTCGTCAGGCTTACTTGGTTTTAATTTCTCCTTTAATAGCGTTAATAGTTTTCTAATCTACAAATGACCCTAATAATGATAATATAAGACTTCTACATGTTGCAATTATTGGATAAAAAAACGTGTTGTCAGTATCGGGTGTTGTACAAATGTGGCACTAGACTAGTATACCAGGTATCAAAATTTATGCTACAGTGGCTGAAAGTTTGATTCAATCAAACCTTCTTTTGGAGGTAATGATAGTAGAGGCATTAGAACTGGCGTCTTTGGGTATCAGACACATACGGTATTCGAATTTTCTCCTTCAGTCAGTCAATTCCTGCCCAATAGAGGCAGCAAAAACCAGTAACTATTATAGTTGGCATCCCTTATATTGTTTACGCTGAGAAAGCTTTACTTTACTAATAATACCCTGCCTTTTTAATTTTTAGGTGAATTATAGGATAACATAACATATAAACATGATGCTACCTGGACCAATTTTCACTGATTTCTTATTGAATTACTTCGTTATATTTTGTTGGTAGGGCTATTCTAATCGTCAAACAACGTTCTTAGGATACCAGTAACCTCCTATATTATATGCTTAACAGATAGTTTTTGGACTTGCTTGATCTCGTGCAATACCTTTGCTAAACCCGGAAGAATGGAATGACTGGCTACTTAGTTATTTTCAGAGCCTTTCACTGGATACGCTTTGTATTATTAATTAGAACTGGTTTACATCGTGACACTCAAGATTAACATGGACCCTTCTGATTGAGCTGCATGT
>PPOM03000376.1:0-21270 GCA_003708925.3 Kazachstania martiniae
AGAGTTAACATCTTAGATGTTACTTTACATGCCGATGCTATTCACAGAGGTGGTGGTCAAATTATTCCAACTATGAGAAGAGCTACCTACGCTGGTTTCTTATTAGCTGAACCAAAGATTCAAGAACCAGTTTTCTTAGTCGAAATTCAATGTCCAGAACAAGCTGTTGGTGGTATTTACTCCGTCTTAAACAAGAAGAGAGGTCAAGTCGTCTCTGAAGAACAAAGACCAGGTACTCCATTATTCACTGTTAAGGCTTACTTACCAGTTAACGAATCTTTCGGTTTCACTGGTGAATTAAGACAAGCTACCGGTGGTCAAGCTTTCCCACAAATGGTCTTCGATCACTGGGCCACTTTAGCCACTGATCCATTAGACCCAACCACCAAGGCTGGTGAAATTGTCTTAGCTGCCCGTAAGAGACACGGTATGAAGGAAGAAGTTCCAGGCTGGCAAGAATACTACGACAAGTTATAAGAAGATTAATGAAATTTGCATTAATTTTTATATCAATTTGTTTGTAGTATACTAATCATTATTTACTGTCTTTTTACTTTACTATATATTTAATCTGTTTTCATATATTATTAGGAATAAATGAATTAAATTATTATTTAAAAAATTAACATAATTTTTAATTTATAGATAATGTTTTTGTTTTAGTTTCAGGTAATTTTAAAATTTTAATGCATATCGCGCTACCTTATAAAAGATCCAGTGATCAGAAGAAATATCGCATCAAAACATATTACTTGAATTGTACTGCTATTATTAGAATCTACTAGCACAATGAATTATGGTTTTACCAGAAAACCTGAAGGACAAGTATGTTGAGTGGATTCAGGAATTACAGAACGAGTTGTCTTCCAAACAAGAGCAGCTAAGAAATACATACATTAGAGCAAAGAGAAATCTTGTGGACACAGATGGTATCTTTTACTATCCATCTGATTTAAAAAAAGTGTCAGGAATTGGTGAAACAATTGTGAAGAGGATGGAGGCGAAGTTGGTACATTATTGTAATAATATGGGTGTAGAAGTACCTGTCAAGCATACTCGTGTTACAGCAACTGCTCAGAAAAGATCTATGACCTCTTTACGAATACATGAAGATATTTCAACCCCTATGGAAGAACCGAAGAAGAAGAAAAGGAAATATATACCCAAAAAGAGGTCTGGAGGTTATGCTATTTTACTTGGTTTACTGGAACTGAAGGCAATGAACCGCGGATTTTCTAAAGAAGATGTAATCAAAGTTGGTCAGAAGTATACAAACACAAGTATGAACCCAAATTTTGCAACAAAGGAATTTTATGGTGCATGGACATCAATTGGCTCTTTAAAAAAACATTCTTTAGTTTTAGAGGAAGGTAGACCTAAGAGGTTTTCGTTAACAGAAACAGGTGTTCAATTAGCAAATACTCTCAAAGCGGCTGATAATATAAAATTTGATAACGAAGAAGAGCATGAAAATAATGCAAGGTTTGTAAATGATTCAGAACCTGAAGTTACAGCAGATCTAATCACACTTTTGGGCAATGATACCCAGCTGTTTCCCATTCAAATGGAGGAAAATAGCTCTACATTTTTGAATACAACTTTTCAAACTGTGAGCACGCCAAATATACCTGTGCAATCAAGGATAGATCCGAATGGCTCAATTTACAGTACTTCACCATCTAAACAAGGAATAGGAAATAGTCCACTTAAGGATCTCGAAGATATTTTGTCACACATAAAGATACCCAGAAGACGCTTTCGTGACACCAGCTATGAGATATGGGAAGATGGAACTTACGACATTTATCCTATTATTGATCATAGAGAAATCAAATCGCAATCTAATAGAGAATTCTTCTCTAATGCATTCAGGGAAAAAGGAGTCATGAGTGAGATAAAACAGTTATCGCTAGGTGATATAATATGGGTAGCTAGAAACAAAAAATCGAACAATCTTTGTGTTTTGAACACAATTATTGAGCGTAAGAGATTAGATGACCTTGCGTTGAGTATTCGGGATAATAGATTTATGGAGCAGAAGAATCGTTTAGAAAAATCTGGCTGTCCCTACAAATACTACTTAATTGAAGAAAGTATCAGTGGCTCAATGACAAATATGTCTGAGGCACTAAAAACGGCTCTTTGGGTCATTTTAACCTATTACAAATTTTCCATGATAAGAACAATGAATGCTGATCAAACGGTGGATAAGTTATATTCCATCCATTCCGTCATATGCCAATTTTATTCAAAAAAGGATATAATAGTTATGTACCCCAAATGCATACAAGGGAAGGAGGATTATAAGAAAATTATGGAAGAATTTAATACAGAATTTAGCCGTTCTAAAAAATATGAATGTCATCATACTTTTGAGACCTTTCAAGATATAATGGGAAAGAATGATCTGCGAACAATCGCTGAAGTCACAATTCAAATTTTATTGTATATTAAGGGTGTTTCATTAGAGAAGGCTGTTGCCATCCAATCCCTATTTCCTACAATCAGTCATATACTTGCAGCATATAGGAGATGCCAGTCAGAACAAGAGGCCAAGTTATTAATGTATTCGAAGTTGGGTGACTTACCAGGTAACAAAAAGATATCAAAGGGCTTATCAGAAAAGATAGCTGATGTATTTACCTAATCTACTAAATAATAAATACCAATACTTGTTTATTAACCTTTTTAAATGAATATATATACGATATAATTTCTAACAAATTCTTTTAATAATAATTTCTATAAACATAATGAACATCAATGCCATTTTCGTAGACTCTTCCAATTTCTTCCAAAGATAAACCTTTAATCTCAGGATAACAAAAGTAGACAAAAAACCATAGAAGAGAAGAAAAGAAAGCAAACATCAACATGGTATTTTCATTGCCAATTCTGTTCATAATTGTTAAATAAGATATTGATACAACCGTATTAGTTAGCCAATTCGTACATGCAATACAAGAACCACCAAATGATCTTCGATTTAATGGTAAGAAGTCAACAGAAGACCAAGGTACAATCCCTAATGCGGAAGCATAGCCTCCAACATAAATAATAATAGATCCAAGTAGAAGTTGAGTGTTTTCCAGTCTAAATCCAATACTGCTTAAAATCAAACCACCTATCATAAATATCACTGTATATAACAACATTGACCTACGTCCTATAGCGTCAATTAAAAACAGTGTGATGAAAGTGAAAATAAAGTTGGTGAGTGCAACTAAAATAGAAGAAAGTAATGGGTCATTGATCTCAAACCTAGAAAAAATTATGGGCGAATAATACATGAACGCGTTAAAACCTGTTATTTGCTGGAAGAACATCAAGACACAGCCTACAAACAATGCTCTTTTTGTTTTAGGCTCCATCTTATAAAATTTATTTGTTTTGTTGGACTTAGAATGTCTTAATCTACTTGAATTTGAAAGTTCATGTGTGTACAACCCCATATAACCTCTCTGTCTTGCTAATGAGGTTATCTCACTGGGCACTAGAGTATCAACGTGATTGTTGTATTTCTGTAGTTTATTTAAGTTAACAAGTAACTTTCGTAATTTTAAATTAATCTGCTGAGAAGTAGCATTTGCGTACAATTTCCTCAATGACATGTGTGCTTCTGAAAATTGGTTCGTTGCAATTAACCATCTTGGAGATTCTGGAATGAAATCCAACAATAGAATAAAAAATATTGCAGGTATAGCTGACAACCCAAATAAATATCTCCAAGATTGATCTATGTCTTTCAAAAAGTATGCAATAATATATGATAATAATTGACCACCTGTAATAGCTAAAGTGTTGAGTGTCATAATTAAGCCTCTTATCCTATTTGGCGAAATTTCACTTAAATATATTGGTACGCATTGTGCGGCGATCCCAACTGCTATACCGACAATGAATCTTCCAAAGATTAACCACCATAGTTGGTATGAAAGTGCCATCCAGATGGCCGCCAATATGAATACTATAGAACAAAAAGCTAACGTAACTTTGCGACCATGTTTGTCAGCGAAAAAGAAAGCCAATACAGACCCTGCAAAAGAACCAATACCAGTGATAGAAGTTAACAGTTCACGGTCCCAGTCAAGTATCTGATCTCGATTTAAGTCACTTGGTTTCAAGTTTAACAAGACCCCAGAAATAACGCCTGTGTCATAACCAAAGAGGAGACCTCCAACTGTTGCCCCAAAAAATAAAATTATTGTTCTCAGTGTGATCTGATAAGGCAGTTCATCTACATCGTTAATTGTATTAGCAGTTACTTGAGATATTATAGAGTAGCAATCTGAATGAGGTTCATCTCTAGGCTCTCGTTCTGTCATAATCTGACCCCACTTTTTATTAGATTTCCACTAACCTTACTGTCACAAATAATATAATCTGCTATTAGCACAGCCTCTTCCTAACAAAAGATAATTAGAGACAGTAAAAATTATACTATCCTGAATGAACAGTATTATTCAAACAGTAAAATGGTTATATACTGATTAAAATATACGAAACCTAGATGGACTTACCACACTGAGCTTCAATATTATCCCTCATCACCCAGTATTTTTTTCTTTTGAATTTCAAAAAATTTAGGAGACAAAGGACGAATTTAATCAACTTTTGACAAACGTACCTTATAGTAAACTTGGTTCAAGAAGAATAAAGAAAGAACCTATATAGTACACTGAGGTAAAGTACGTAAGTGGCTTAATTCAAATCCTATTGTTGTACTATTATCTAAAGTTTACGGAGTTACTGTTTTGTTTTTATATAGGAATAATGAGTTTCAAAGGTTTCACTAAGGCTATCACGAGAGCACCTCAGAACTTTCGTCAGAAGTTTAAAATGGGTGAACAGACTGTTGATCCTGTCTATGAGGATGCAGAACGTCGTTTCAAAGAGCTAGAAGACGAAACTAAGAAATTAAGTGAAGAATCCAAGAGATATTCTACTGCCGTTAATGGTATGTTAACACATCAAATAGGGTTTGCAAAAGCTATGGAAGAAATTTTCAAGCCAATTAGTGGTAAGATGAGTGATCCTAATGCCAGTGTTCCAGAGGATAATCCTGATGGTATTGAGGCAAGCGAACAGTATAGAGCTATCGTTGCTGAATTGCAAGAGACTCTAAAGCCGGATTTAGCGTTAGTTGAGGATAAAGTTGTTAAACCATGCCAGGAGTTGTTAAAAATTATTACTTACATTCGTAAGATGGCAACAAAGAGAAATCACAAGAAAATTGATTTGGACAGGCGTTTGAACACGTATAACAAATATGAAAAGAAGACAGAACCTACAGCGAAAGATGAAGAGAGGTTATACAAAGCCCAAGCCGAAATGGAAGTTGCACAACAAGAATATGATTACTATAATGAAATGTTAAAAACACAATTACCGATATTATTTAGCTTGGAGGCCCAATTTGTTCAACCATTATTTGTTTCCTTCTATTACATGCAACTAAACATTTTTTACACTTTATACAACAAATTCCAAGATATGAAAATTCCTTACTTTGATTTGAACAGTGATATCCTAGAAGCTTTTGTTACAAAGAGAGGGAATGTAGAGGAGCAAGCAGATGCTCTAACAATCACCCATTTTAAGATTGGTTACTCAAAGGCAAAATTAGAAATGACTAGAAAGCGTTATGGTGCAGCCGGTGCTGATGGAGCTCCAGGTGCGTATGGTGCTCAGGCAGGTGCTCCCGGTGCTTATGGTGCTTATGGTGCTCAGGCAGGTGCTCCCGGTGCTTATGGTGCTCAAGCAGGTGCTCCCGGTGCTTATGGTGCTCAAGCAGGTGCTCCAGGTGCTTATGGTGCTCAAGCAGGTGCTCCAGGTGCTTATGGTGCTCAAACAGGTGCTCCCGGTGCCTATGGTGCTCAAATGCAAACCCCTCCAGGAACAGCCCCAGGTTCAGGTGCTGCTGGTATGTACGCACAGCAAACAGCTCCACCAGCATATGCCGCCAATGCAATGAGTCCACCTGTAACACAACCAGCTGCTACGCCGGCTGCCGAAACTGTAACCGCATTATACGATTACCAAGCACAGGCTGCTGGCGATTTGAGTTTCCCAGCTGGTGCAGTTATCCAGATTGTCCAGCGTACTGCTGATGTCAATGAATGGTGGACTGGATCTTACAATGGTCAACAAGGTGTTTTCCCAGGTAACTATGTCCAGCTTAACCAGTAACTATGTAAATTATAATATCTAATTTTATGTAAAAGAAATAGAAAATGCTAATTAGAATGCACATGTAGTAGTCTTCCATAATATTTGATCAACGTATTGTCACTCAAGCTGCGAGCAACGTTTGCTTTTAATTGTGCAGAATGTGCGTTAGGTTACCTCTTTCTCGAAGAACAAGAGACGTGGCAAATAGTGAGCAACACATCAGTACATGATTATGTAAACTTTGTGTGTTGAGTGCAGCTATGTATTGCGTGGGTAGAGTTGCAGTCTCCTAAATAGGCTGCTTTGTCCGTATTCTAAATTTAGCTCATAATGAAAGGTCCTAAACGGGTATTATCTCTTCCCTCTTTCGTCCACAAAGCTGTTTGAACTGAAAAAAAGAAGAAAAATGGTATGATCGGCCGTTCTAAATGAACATTATTAGAACAAATGAACAAAAATAGTTGAAAAAGTCATCACTTGGGAATAAATAGGATTGTGAAATATCTGTTAACTAACTGTTTGTCTAACTGGTTAGTACTCAAAGATATTGATTTATAGTAGATAAGATAAGTTTCGTAATAGTCTATAAGATATAGCTTTAATACCAGTTGAAGAACAAGGAATAATTGAATCAATTACTGATCAAAAAAACTCTTTAATTGATTTATTAAAGCTGGAAAATAAGGTAACGTTTGATTTCGTACTGATAAAGATTTTTATCTCTCATTTAGAGGTTAAAGTAGAAAACACCAACTGAGACAATCATAGAAACACAAAAAGAGCAAAAGAAACTGTTAATTTTTGAAAAGAGGCTAAGACAGGATAAAAAAGAAGGCTAAAAAAATAGCATATTAGAATATATAAGACATGCCTCAATTTTGGAAAACTTTTTTAAACAATCCAAAGAGTGTATCAACTGATTCCTTAACACCCTCTAAGCGTTCGCCAGGAAACCCACCTTCGAATAATAATACCAACAGTACTTCGCTACCGATGAGTGATAGACCTACTTTAGCGAATCGAGCTAATTCTTATCATTCTACAACTACGAGCGGAAATAACAAACAACCACGACAGTCATTGAATGGTACTTCTCCAAATATTGATTATAGGGATTATAGAGATAAATTTTTAGCGAACCGTAATGGATTCACAGGTAGAGTATTTGGCGTCTCTCTGTCAGAATCATTAAGTGTTGCAAGTGCAGAAGTTATAGTTCAAAGTGAGTTAGTTAGCTTTGGCCGGATTCCAATTATTGTAGCTAAATGTGGTGCATATTTAAAAGCCAATGGTTTGAAAACTTCCGGTATATTTCGAATTGCAGGTAACGGGAAAAGAGTTAAAGAATTGCAATACATATTTTCGTCACCACCAGATTATGGTACAAAATTTAATAATTGGGATTCGTATACAGTGCATGATGTTGCATCATTGTTGAGAAGATTCTTAAATAATCTGGAAGAGCCTCTAATTCCATTGGAGTTATACGAGGAATTCAGAAATCCCTTAAGAGAGAGACCAAGAATCATTAGATATATGGCTAGCCATCACATTTCTCATCCAAATGCAAATAAAGAAAATAGTATTGAGATAGAGAAGAAAATTAGTAATGATCAGGAGGATAGAGTTAATGATGGTGATATTGAGAGAGAGGAAGATATCGATGAAGAAAGAAGAAGAAAAAAACTACGCCGTAAGAGAAAACTAACGAGGGATATAAAAGCTGCTATTAAAGATTACGAGCAACTATTTGTTAAATTATCCAACGACTCTAAACAGTTAACCATCTACCTATTAGACTTGTTAAGTTTATATGCAAGACAGTCGGATTTGAACTTAATGTCAGGTAGAAACTTAGCCGCAATTTTCCAACCATCAATCCTATCACACCCACAACATGATATGGATCCAAAGGAGTACGAGTTATCAAGATTTGTTGTGGAATTTTTAATTGAATATTCTTATAAATTGTTACCTCATCTATTGAAAATCACAAAAAAGGAACAACAAGCTTCTAATTCAAGCAGCAATCAATTGCCAAAAGCAATCGTAGTATCATCTACCGAAGGTGTAACTACTACGGCTAATTCTGCAATTAATACGGGTGAGGATTCTGAAATTACTGCAGAGACTGTTTTACCATCGAATGACAAAGAAAATCTTGCTGAGCGTGTACCAAATATATCGTCTATCGAACAATCGCCTAGAAGATTACCACCGAAAAATAGAAATTCATTGACAATTAATCCGCCTGAGATGAGAAGGCCGCATTCTAAATCTATAGGGTCAGTCCCAACACCACCAGATGTTATTACAAGTAATAGAAGAAGAACCAAGTTATTTCCATGGTTGCATAAGCCTGGCATTTTAAGTGATACTGGTGATATGACAGGTACTGATATTGAGAATGAGGGAGATGATTTATATGAGGATGATAATACACATGACACAGGGTTACTTTCGCCAACAAGTCTCCATTCCTCTTCACTACCAAAGCAGAATTTAATACCTGTTTCAAAGATGAATAGATCAATGAGTGGGAATAGTACAACTTCTTCCTTTAATGGCAGACCAATGTCAATGATTTTGAATTCTAAGAATAAATCGATTGAAGAACTAGCTTATTCATCAGGTCCAGAAGTAGATGATGGACGAAAATCTCGAAGCAAAAAAAGAGAGTCATGGTTTCAAAGATTAACTAGTCGTTCTAGTTCCATTACAAGGTGAGTTCAGTACAAACTTTGTCAATACAAAGCCAAAAGTGTAATCTTAAAACAATAATATCATACATCATCACGATAATTTTTTATAAAAATTACAATATACTTTTTTTATTAAATTAAAAAATACTTAGCATTTTAGTAAATTGAATTGAGCCCTTTATTATCATGATCTGTAAAAATGTTGGAATTTATTTCATTATCTAAATCAGTCTATATCACTATTTAAATTCATTTCATTTTTATATGCTTAATCTAGTTCAATTATATCTTCATCGCCCTCTATATCTATATCCTGTTTAACCTTCTTGGAAGGGTTCTCATTTGGGGTGTTTTCATTAGAGAGTTTCCTTTTTGATCCTTCGGTATCATCATTACCTTCCTCCTCATCAATTAAAATGACTATTTCACCACTTGTTCCTGCATCTGGTTCTAACTTGGCATCTTCATCCTTGTCGACAGGTTCATTTTCTGCAGATGATGTGGCCTTAATTAATGGGATTTCGATATCAGGAAGCTTTAAGTCAAGAGACTTGCATTCGTCAGAAATATCTAAATAGATCTCTAATGGCTGACGACACATACCTTCTTCATCTTCATCTTCATCTGTAAACAGTAATATAGAACCATTGCCTAAGCTTACACTACCAAGAGTTTTTTCAAGCAGATCCTCGAAATCGTAATCAACCAATAGTCTCTGATCTTTGACATCTAATAATGAAATATCTTCACCATAATGATATTTGGTACGTAAATTAGAGATAAGTTCCTCCAATGTCAAGGATGCTGCTCTTGATTCTGATATTCTAATAACTGCACGGATAACTTTTGAACAAACAGCACATTTACAATTTGGTGGAGCCAACTGTGGATTTGAAAGATACCTGTTTTGTGAAAGATTACTTGCTTTTGCGGTGAATGCCATGTTTAAATCTGTAGCACTTTTTAGTGGGGCATATTTTAACAAATTTAAGACACGCAATGATACAAGAGATGATAAACCAGCAATAATAGCGTTGGTGGTTGCAATAGCTGGAATGATATTACCAGCAATCTGTTTAATGTCAAATACAGATTTAACTGGTATATCAAATATATATGATCTGATATTAGCTGCTACAGCTACAAATTCTAATGTGTCTTTGTCATCCTTATCGAATTCAATGTGGTTTTCTTCCTGGGGCATTCTTTTCATAAGTCTACTTGTTACATTAACAAACTGCTGGACTTGTTTCTCGATGGGCCATATGTTACTGTCATTTAACTTTTCCTCATTTGGGTGTAAATCATAGGATTCCAATGGCAATGGCTTTGGTTTAGCTCTTGTTTTCCATAAATTTTCAATTAGTAATAGTTTCTCAATATCATAAACAAATAACTTTTTCAATATATCTGGAATCTTGTCCGTATTTTGATTTACAATAATATCTTGCAATTCTTGCAATTCATTTGATTCTTGCTTAATACGCATAATTTCTTCTTCATCAGTAGTACCCCAATCTTTATTCTCTTCAGTATTAGATTCTGTATCAGCCGCAAAAAGTTGATTAAACAGAAAATTTTTGGCCCAAACGATACAGTGAATTGGCTGTGATGGTGTCGATCTGATTGTACATACAGGGAAAGTTTTTGGGGTCTCCTTCTTTGTGCAATCAAAACATTCTGTCCTACCTGGAATGATTGGCTGGATATAACCATCAAACCCTGCTGTACCTGATTCTAATAACGGTGTTGATAAAAATTGTGACATTTTATTAACATATCTTCTAGCACCCAAGTTATCCAATGCATTAAATATTATATCAAACTGCTCAAACCAGCATAAAGGAAACTGAGCAGCATCCATGATGTTGCCTTGGTATGGTATCAATTTTGAGTTATTAAAGTGTTGAACTGCTTTGGCAGCAGTAGTCGACTTTGGTTGTTTTATATCACGCTGTCTGAATAAGAACTGTCTGTTCAGATTAGAAAGATCAATGGTATCTAAATCTACAATATGAATTTCACCAAATTCCATTAATAGTAAATCCTTCAACAATTCACAGCCAATACCACCAGCACCAACCAACAAACACTTGGTTGAACGTAACTTGTTGAAATTTTCTTCCCCTAGAATCCTGATAATATTAGATTCCCTCACCATTTTTTATGTGTATTATTATTCAGACAGTAGCTTATGTCTTAATGGTAATATATAGAAGGAAAGCCTTATATCTTCTGGGTTGCTATTCTGACAAGTTTAATATAGGAAATGTACTCTAAATTTATGAATCAATAGTTTTTCACTTATAAAAACTAATATTTTACCCGGACTTAGTTGTATAAATAAGCTACCTACTAATAGTAAGGTTTCTATATTATTTCTGCTGTTCAAAGTTCAGAACAGCTAGTAGAAATCTGATCTTGAAGTCTGTATAAATTAATCTAGTGTATTAGTGGTTTCAAATTCCTAATTTTAAAAACTGAGAATAAAAAGAATGCGCAAGCCGGGAATCGAACCCGGGCCCCATCCTTGGGAAGGATAGATTCTAACCACTGAACTACTTACGCAGGATGCTTTACTGGTTTTTATTTGAAGGCGTCTCTATTGAAATTCATATATAGAGCTTTTTCTGTAATTTCTTAGGCTAAAAATAAATTATGTCAATTGTCATTTTGTTGGAATTAATAATAAAGAGACGTTGCAGATTACTGTTCGAATTAACTGATTACTATTTATGATATGAGATATTATTAGAAACCGAAAGGAAACAGAAATACCCTTTTCTTCCAACAACCTACCTATAAAAATATTTCTTTAATATTTAGTTTCATAGAAACAGTATTTAAAAGACCACTAAGATCTAAACTCCAAAACTTTCATTATAACTAAAAGATATAATCTTATAATGTACAGATATAAATTTTTTATATAACCGTCATCAATAAATGAAGAATTATGATCTTCAAATACTGAAGTTGCTATCAATGTGCTAATTCAAAACCCCCATTTATAAAAGAAACAAATAAAGAATACATTTTTAATAACGTTCTTTTAATCTGGAAGCAACAGTACGCAAGTTACCGTATACCTTACCTGGTGGAGAACCCAAAATTAAACTAACAACAGATTCTCTAGCCATCCTAATATGTGTAAAACCACCAAGAATATGAATCTTTGTATCCGCTAAAACGATTCTTGTTCTAGTAGCATTTTCAATGGCAAATTTTGTCTTACCATCTTTACCAGCAATACGACCAATGGCTCTTGATAAATGGTCACCTGTTAAAGTCTTAACATCCTTAATTTCGAAAGTTTCAATATATAAATCATCCAATCTTAGTAAGGCAATGGAATCATCTAAATCAAATCCTAATGTAAAAGCTTTGATAAAATCAGCACCTTTTTGTAATGCACCTGGATCGGTAGTATGCTTTGGATGTGTCCTTAACTCAACAGATTTAGACTTTAAATTCATTCTAACTTGTAACTTTAGATGATCCACTAGTGGAGGATATATCTTTGTCCAGCTGTTTCTTAATGGTGTCATTCTATGCGGTGGGACAGCAACCTTTCTACTTTCTAATTTAATCTTGTTTCCTGCAGCTTTATTAGCAGAAGCAAAACGTGGCTTACCAGTTTCATCCAAAACAACTCCTTTAGCTTCTGGTTTTGTAGCTCCTTCTTCGGTGTTCTTTTCTTCGTTTTGTGTAGTATTATCATCTTGATCTAAAAGAATATCGTCGTCATCATCATCAATTTGTTGGGTATTGTTTGTTCCAACTATTCTGCTAGTAACAATAGAAGCTGTCGATTCCTTCGAATCATTTTTTAACGCTGTTGGTGCAACCATTATGTCAAGTTCTATCAGTTATTAATATCAGTATCCAGGAACTGAGAAAACAAATATAAATTTTAAACCTTTGTTAATAATATGTTAAACTATGCGATGAGATGAATTGAAAATTTTTTTATTTTTTTTGATAGACACGCATTTAAAATTGTTAAGCAAAAATTAAGATGTAAGCCAATGAGATGTTCTAATGCTAATATATAACAGTAGTTTATGATAAGAATTAATATGTATATACTTCTAATATTCTCTGTGTATTGATATCACATATTAGTATAATGTCATTTCCTATTTTGTTTTCTGGCCGAATATGATACTTTCTTGTATTTGATTAAGGTCAAAAGTAAGCAGTAAATTGGTTTTATAACAACTACCTTTACCCTTAAATTCAATGCCTTGTTTATGGTTATAGTTACCCTAGTAGCTATATTTGGATATTCTTATTATTTACGTTACTTGCACAGAACAACCATGTGTATGATTCTTACGCGGCTTCCTTGTCATCAAGTTAGCAATTACCAGATTTTAAGCATAAAAACGGCTGTTCATAAAACTTTGATAAGTTAAATAACCTTGCGGTCGAACAATTAGTTTGCGGGTGAATATATGTTACTACTACGCATATTACTTATCCCCAAAGTGCAGCCATCAGGACTGGTCTTGCATGGAGGTAGAAGTCATGTATTAAAATGCTCAGCAAGATTTATAAGCACACATGGGCCTAATAACCAACCCAAAACGGTATGGAGTACTGTAGAGCCACATATAAATAACCTTAAGAAGAAAACATCACAGGCTCAGAACACCATAAGCCAGTATCGATCCCAAATTGCCATGCATATGAATAAAATGAAAGCATCTCTACAAGAAGCAAACAAGAAGATTGCTGAACAGGAGAAAGAGAGCGAAAACTCCAAATTAAATTTCAATAGAGATAAGAAAACTAGCAGTAAAATAGAAGGTCTTCCATCAGCAAGAGAGTTGCATAGAAAAAAATGGTCAAGAAGATTGGAATTTTATTTGGATTCTTTACAGGAAACACTATTTACCGCTACCCGTGCTCTGAATGATGTAACTGGTTATTCAAGTATTCAGAAGCTGAGGGAGTCTATTACATTCATTGAAAAGGAATTGCAAACAATCAAGAAGGAGCTTAAGTCATCTAAGAACAGATACAATGACGCTATCGAGGTGAGAACTAAATCACAAAGGGAGGTTAATGAATTATTACAGAGGAAAAACTCATGGAGTTCTGCAGACCTTGAGAGGTTTACCGATCTCTATAAAAATGATACATTAAATTCAAAGAAAGAACAAGACTTGAAAGCCAAAGTTGGAGAACTGGAAAGTAAAGAAGAACAACTTAACGATGAATTATATAGTGCTATCCTAACTCGTTATCATGAAGAACAGATCTGGTCAGATAAGATTAGGAGAACTTCTACATGGGGTACTTTTATTCTTATGGGGTTCAATATATGTTTATTTTTAATATTCCAATTGTTGCTAGAGCCATGGAAAAGAAGAAGATTAACCCGTTCCTTTGAAGATAAAGTGAAAGCAGCACTAGAGAGCTACAGGAAAGAACAGGAATTTGATATGAAGGCACTTTCAAAATCTATATCCTCCACTAAAACAATTCCAACCCATGAAGCAGAAGATAAAAACCTTCAGGATAGAGTATGTAAGTTTTTTCAAACACTGAAGGAAAAGCTAATTTCACTGAATCTGTTCAAATTTCAGGACCAAATCACGTTCACTAATCTAGAGTTGTATTTAATGTCTGGATGCCTTATTATAATGACGGGCCTTATTTCCAAATTATTATAAAGGACTGACATTTCACACGATGAAAAGGAAGAAGGCTTGCTGTAAATACATCATATATACTAATGAAATACAATATCATTGATACCATTTCGTTCATTTTCGGTTCTTAGTTAAATACACACAAGTATTTAATGAAACATATCTTATTGATATCGCATCGCACGATTGATCAAATTTCTCTAAGGGCGATTTGTATCTACCGGTGGCAAACAACTTAATATCATGTTAAGATGTGTATTAGGATAACATTAATATAACAGTGGATAACATCGTGAAATAGACACAATTGAATTCAGCTGATATTGACAAAATGGAAGAACTAGGAATACTGCCATCTACTGAAAATGTTTTGGAAGAAAAATCAAGTATCAAATCGTATGGTGCTTTATTAAATGAATTATCCAATAATAATAGTACTATTGCATCTGGGGTTAATTCTGATGTATACCTGAAGTTAAAGAAGTTAGAGAAGGAATACGAGTTGTTAACCTTACAAGAAGATTATATTAAAGATGAACAACGTCATTTGAAGCGAGAATTATCAAGGGCACAAGAAGAAGTTAAAAGAATTCAGTCCGTTCCGTTAGTTATTGGTCAGTTCTTAGAACCTATCGATCAAAATACAGGTATTGTATCCAGTACCACAGGTATGAGTTATGTTGTTAGAATATTATCCACTCTAGACCGTGAGTTATTGAAACCATCCATGTCAGTTGCACTACACCGTCATTCCAATGCATTAGTTGATATTTTACCACCTGATTCTGATTCTAGTATATCTGTTATGGGGGAAAATGAAAAACCAGATGTCACTTATGCAGATGTCGGTGGTTTAGATATGCAAAAACAAGAAATTAGAGAAGCCGTTGAATTACCTTTAGTTCAAGCTGATTTATATGAGCAAATTGGTATCGATCCTCCAAGAGGTGTTTTGCTATATGGTGTTCCAGGTACTGGTAAGACTATGCTAGTCAAAGCTGTCGCTAACAGTACGAAAGCTGCATTTATTAGAGTTAATGGCTCTGAATTTGTTCATAAATATTTAGGTGAAGGTCCAAGAATGGTCCGTGATGTTTTCAGATTAGCCAGAGAAAATGCACCATCTATTATTTTTATTGATGAAGTTGATTCTATTGCAACAAAACGTTTCGATGCACAAACTGGTTCAGATCGTGAAGTGCAGCGTATTCTAATTGAATTATTAACACAGATGGATGGTTTCGATCAGTCCACGAATGTGAAGGTTATTATGGCCACAAACAGAGCAGATACTTTAGATCCAGCGTTATTAAGACCTGGTAGATTAGATAGAAAAATCGAATTTCCATCCTTACGTGATAGACGTGAACGTCGTTTAATTTTTGGTACAATCGCAGGTAAAATGTCTTTAGCTCCAGAAGCAGACTTAGATTCATTAATTATTCGTAATGATGCTTTATCAGGCGCTGTTATTGCTGCAATCATGCAGGAAGCTGGTTTACGTGCAGTAAGGAAAAATAGATACGTTATATTACAAAGTGATTTAGAAGAAGCATACACAGCACAAGTTAAAACTGACAGTGACGTCGATAAATTCGACTTTTATAAATAGGTCTCATATATTATTAATCTTCGATATACTCTCGATAGTATCATACATATAATATAAACATATTTCAACTAATTCTTAAAACGATCAATAAACGAGGTCCATGACTTTTCTTTATTTGTTTTGTTTATATTATAGATAGAAAGTCCTGGGATAAATGTACTGAGATCGTTGGCATTGAAATGATCTAAATCCAAATGACTGTAAGTATGGTATATTTCATCAAATGTATAAGCTGGTTTCTCTGATAATACCATCATCAATTCTGTTTTTACAGAAGATGGAGCAATGATATTGACATGTACATTATCTTCAGTGAAAATGGATAGAGTCTTACGCAGTAATTCTACATCACACCCTTTTAAGTCTATAACATGATTTATAAATATGTCGGTTGGAATATCTTCAATTGTTTCTGTTCCATTAGTGATCGTGGTGGTGGATACAGTTAAGCTATTACTCATATACATCCATGTCGGCGGAGAGTAAGTTTTCCACCAAATGTCAACAGTCCTTTCTGTCTTATCTATTGCGTAGAAATGTTGTAATGCCAGAATCACTCCAGTTTGATGAAACATACCCATAAGAATTGCCATAACTGCATTGAATGCTAACCATATCTTAATAAATAGTTTCCATTTACGATTCGTTGCAAACAATAAACATAATGGCACTATAGGGATAATAAATCTCAACTCTTGATGTTGAAAGACTGATAAGAATAACATTGCAGACAAAATTGAAAGGAATGGTATCGTTACCTTGATACTTCTAAAATTAGGATTCATATTAACTAAAATTAAAATTAAAGATGGACCTAACATTTGAGGCATATTAATTAAGATATGTGTATATCTATGATGCAGGCCATGTAATTTAAGATTGTCAATATTCATATTGTATAATAAATTGTTTAATGGTGCAATAATAAGGTTATTGGAATTGTATGAAATAGTATCAATATAGACAAAACATGCAGAGAAAGCACAAAGAGAGAATAAAAAGAAGAAGAATGATCTAAAATGTGTCAGAAAGTATTGGAAAAATACTTTTAAGGATGGTAATGCAATAAAAGCTGGAAACGTCATCCGGTTGAATATCCCTAATGTTATAACAAAACCCAAACTTATTGATGTAAGATAATTATTAGAGTTTTTGTTCTTTAAGAGAAAATGGAATTCTTGAAGTGTCAGTAGAAGTATAATTGTTTCAATGGAATTTGAAAATGTATGACTTTGATAAACCCACGTAATATACGATGAGCTAATTAAAAACCCAGTAAATGACTTATTGACTCTACCAATCCCTTTCAAAAAACGCTCGACTACTACAGTATACAGTAAATAGTTTTGTAACCTGACAAAACTCAATATTGTCATAGGATTTGTCACACCGATCACTTTAGTTAATATATAAAGTAATGGCCCATAGAATAAATACAGAGGGACATAACTTCTAGCTGCGTTACTTGTTTCGAATTCCCATGGCGTGGTTCCCTTATTTCCCAAAAACCTAGTTATCAACATTTCTAAAGACTGAAAATGCTCATCTGGATGAATGTAAGATGGTTGTAAAGCCACGAAAGCACCAATAACATACCATTTCCATTTAATGGTCTTGTAATCCATCAAGAACAAAGTTAATGATTCTATAGTTATATATCCAGTCCATTACCTTTGTAGTATAATATAAATTTAGTCTAACATACAACTATTTAAATCACATAAAACGGAAATGATAAATTTTTCAAGAATTCAAATTTTTCATTTTACAATTTAATCCTGGCGATGAACTAATCGATGTGCATTGTATCGTGTCGGTTATTTACTCAATTGTTATTGCATAAAAAATAGATACTGATTGTCGCTAAACTTATATTAAGGTTGACTTTTCTTCTTTATATTCAAGCTCAGTCACTATTTTAGAATACGTTCCAATATCTACAAAAAAATAAGACAAAGGCCTCGTTGCAACAATATAGGATTGTAATGTTGAATGAGCAAACTATTTTAAGCTGCATTGAGCAGACCATGGTTGCTGATGCTAAAATTATTAAAGATGCAGAAGCTCAATTATATCAATTCCAAAAGGAGTCTGGTTTCACAATTTTTTTACTCAAGGTTGTCGCAAATACAGAAATTCCATTAAATATCCGTATGTCATCTGCTATTTACCTAAAAAATAAAGTACAGAGGTCTTGGAGATCTGATGAAGCTAAAGATGAATTAGGCCCAGATGATATTTCTCCAGAAGAACAAAACTTGATCAAGGAAAATATTATTCAAATTTTAGTAAACAACTGTGAAAACGCACATATCAGACCACATTTAACTGAAACATTGAGAATTATTCTAAATAGAACGAGTTCCTGGGATTTGACCAATATTATCAATGAGTTGTTAGTTAGTGGAAAACAGGAATATATTTATCCCGGTTTACTATTGGTCTTCCAAATGTGTAGTGCACATAGGTATGATATGTGTGGCAACAGGGCAACATTTGATAAATTCATCAGTGATGTTTTCCCAGTCGTTGAAGGTATCTTATCTCAATTGGTTAATCAGACTGATTATAAGTCCAGCGAATTATTATATTTAATTCTAAAATCTTTCAAATATGCATGCCTAAACAACTTTCCACAGTACTTTACAAATGTTGAAAAATTAAATTCATGGATTCAGTTACATCTTTTTATCTGTGCTAAACCATTACCAAAGGAAGTGTTGGAATTAGATTACGCCGATAGATCTTTAGATAAGAGAGTTAAAGTAAGCAAATGGGGGTTTGGGAACTTGAATAGATTTATTCACAGATTTTCAAAGACAACAAAGAACATTTCTGAGGAATTTGTTAACTATGTATTTACAAATTTATCACCAACAATTGTTCAAGAGTATTTCAAAATTATTCAATTATGGAGCACAGGTGATCTATGGTTAGGGGACTCTTCCTTATATTATTTGATTCAGTTTTTAGAAAAATGTATGGTTACTGATGCTTTATATCCATTAATTGAAACACATTTATCAACTATAATTGAAAATGTTATTTTCACATGTCTATGTGCTAACCCTCAAAGTGTTGAATTACTAGAAGAAGATCCAGAAGAATACACAAGACGTTACTTTGATTTTAACAGAGAAGGATCCACTGCGGATGTTGCTTCAACCGATTTTATCTTTGTTGTTGGTCACAAACGTCCTGAGCAGTTGAATATTGTTATTCCATTTGTGAGTAATATATTCACTAGTTTTAACGGTCACTCTGATGATGTCAATCTTGCTTATAAGCAAGAAGGTGCTATGAGAACTATCTCTTCCTTATTTTCATTTTTTGAATCTTCTAATGAATTGGAAGGAATCTTTACTCATTTTATCATCAATTTGTTGACTCAAAACAAATATCCATTCCTAACAGCTAGAGCCTTAGAGACAGTTTCTGCTTATCAGAATGAATTCCAAGATATGGATACTCTTTCTAAGCTTTATGAGTCGGCTTACAATCTGTTATTACACAGTGATGTTTTGCCAATTCAGGTTGAAGCGGCTGATGCATTAAAGACTTTGATTATTTCCAATCCTAGTATCCATGCACACATTTCTGCTCAAGTTCCTGGAATTATGGAAAAATTACTAAAGCTTTCGAAGGAATTCGAAATAGATATTCTTGCTGAAGTAATGGAAGCATTTGTGGAAAGATTTGCTGATGAATTAACACCTTTTGCTAAAGATTTAGCAAGAAATATTGCTGACCAATTTTTGAGATTAGGTCAATCCATGGTTGAAAACACTAGTGGTGCTTACTCTACTGGAGATCAAGACCAAGAAGTTCAGGCAAGTTCTTTACTACAAACAATGACAACAATGGTTATGTCTATGACAAAGGTTTCTCTTATTGATGAATTTGCTCCTGTTTGTAAGTTTGCAATTCTAAATGCTCAAATTGTTATAATAACTGAAATTGTTGACTTGATGGATGCTTTAGCATTATCGACAAAGACTTTATATCAACAGTTCACTCCAGCTGTTTGGGAGTTGTTTCATGATGTATTGGATTCCTTCCAGACTTATGCCATGGATTATTTTGAATGTTACAGTGTTTTTTTCGAGACTGTAGTTTCATTTGGTTTCCCACAAGATCAAAGGTTTATCGAACCATTCTTGCAAGTTCTTGCAGCTAAATTAGAAAGTGATATTGATTATGATATTGAAAATGTTTTAAATCTTCTACAAATTTACAGTTTATCCATGAAAGACACACCGTTATTTGCCGAATCTATCAAAGCTGCTTCTAATGAGGAAGTTGGCGTTGATGAAAAGGAATTGGTTAAACTAACTCTAGCTAATTTATTCATTAAACCAGTCGAAACATTGCAAGTAACTGAATCACAAGGTGCTACATTAGATATTTTCACCAAATGGTTTAACTGTAAATTTTCCAGTGTTTATAGTATTAAATTGCAAATACTTGCAATTTTAGCATTATTAAAGTTACCTGAACTTCCAGGGTGCGTCAGCGGATTTGTTGCACAATTTTCTGATAAATTGGTGACATTAACTGAACAATTACCGGGTGCTATTAGAAAGCGTGATGCTATGAGTAAAGGAGAAGAATTACCTGAAGAAGAATTTGGTCCAGAGGACGAAGAAGATTATTTCGAAGATTTTGAAGACGATTTTAAAGATACTGAATTGGATAACATCAATGCCTTTGAACAAGTCCATCAGTTTTTTACCGACCTACAAAGCACAAATCCAGGAAGATACCAACAAGTCATTAGTGCATTAAGCAGCGAAAAACAACATTCATTGCAAGTCATCCTAGAATTCGTCTCCCAAAAAAATTGAACTGATTTTAGATAGAATATAAAAAATAATTGTATAACAATCGACAGGAACAAAACATCAAAAAATTGCGTGTATCGTATTTTAAGTCCTATATATATATGTATACAAATGCCCAGAGTAAAATAAAATAATGTAAATAAACTCGAAAACTATAATCCTAATCCTCTTCTTTAATCTGAGGTAATTCAGTCTCATTTTCAGTTTCACCAGTTATGGAATTTTGATGTAATCTCGATCTTGATTTTCTGAATAATTCTTCTTGTTGTCGTAGTAATTCTTCT
>PPOM03000376.1:23533-46041 GCA_003708925.3 Kazachstania martiniae
ACTCAAGTTTAGAGAATACAGATTACAACACTCGTTCTTTACTTACTGCTCTTGGACAAACAGGTAAAATAAAAGTATACAAGGGTGCAAGTAAGCCATGGATTCGAGAACCAAGTTATGCTCCAGATATTCACGGCGCTTCCGGCTTAGATGGTACTACACTTCTTCCAAAACCAAATTTTGATTCAGTAGCTGATACAGATTATAAAGATGCAATTGAGAAAGCCATTAAACAGTCGGATGGTCAGATTACAATTATTTCTACAGGCTCCACAACTGGTGTGGCCACCTTATTTAAAGAACGTCCTGATTTAAGGAATGAAATTCGTTATCTAAGTATAATGGGTGGTGGCTTTGGGGTAGGTAATAAAAATCCAAATGAATCAGCTGAGTTTAATATTTGGGTTGACCCACAGGCTGCAAATTTTCTATTTCATGATAAAATTCTAAAAAATAAGATTGTGTTATGTCCACTGAATTTGACACATACTGCGATTGCGACTGAAGAAATATTTCAGAGAGTACTTAGGGATGGTGAATCAAATTTGAGAAAATTATTTTATGATTTGTTCCTGTTCTTTAGGCAGACGTATAAAGATCATCAAGGGTTTGAATCAGGACCACCTATCCATGACCCAATGACTTTATTCCCACTATTAGAATTATACGGTTGGGAATCTCATGATGTTGTGCAACTACAATACAAAAGGATGAATCTGAGTGTAGTAGAAGATGTATTCAATGCTGATTTGGGTATGACCTATAGCACAGAAATATTTGATGCTGCGGGAAAGACTGGATCCATTGTTGCTTATGAAGTGAATATAGACTACTTTTGGACCCAAATAATTATGGCCTTAGATCGGGCAGAACTTGAATCTACAATTGAAGTAGGTTAAAAAATATACTTCCTGCATTAAAACTACTACTAACATATCACATATCGAAACAAAACAGAGTTTGAAAGGTCATAATTTATTATGTAAAGGTTAAGTTTTCTGAACTATACACTCTTATGTAATAGAAATACAAAAAATCATTTTTGTTTTAGATGTTAATAATTTAATTCAAGATCACGGGTTTTAAAACTCAATTCGAGGTTGAATGGACATAAAGGCCCTGCTGGTGTCATTCGTTCCTCCCATGTCGAAGGTAAAGTAATACTATATCTCTTCAACATTTCTACGATGGTAATTCTAACTTCAGTTAAAGCAAGTTTCTCACCTAGACAAGCTCTCCTGCCACCATGAAAACTTGATAAAGCGCATCTGTTTTTGCTCTGCCTCCAGGTTTTCATTATAATTTCAATATCTGAACCCCATCTTGCTGGATCAAATACATCAGCAGAATTACCCCAATATGTTTTACTGTGGGTTGCACCATAGTTATTATAACCCACATAAGTTCCTTCAGGAATTACAATATCTTTCCCTAGTCTGCAAATCCTTGATGTTTTACGGTTTATTATGGTATTTAAAGGGGGATACATCCTAACTGCTTCGAATATGAATGAATTAAGTAGTGGTAATTCTTCCAGTGTTTTTGATTCGATGACGAACTCAGATTCCTTTCTGATCATTTTTTGCCACGTGGAATGATGCTTAGCTAACAGATAAAAGCATGTTGTTAACAGTAATTGAGGATTTTCATGACCAGCTACAAGTAATATTACAATATTATCAGTCAACTGCTTATTCGTTATTAAATTTGAATTAAATGCTCGAATCAGATCACTTGCTGGAAAACTGGTTTGCTCAAAGTTATAGTTGTCAACCATCTGCTCTTTAACTCTGTTAACTAAAATTTCTCTGAATTTTGCTACATCTTCAAAGCCTTTTCTTCTTGCAGGGAGTGGTAACTTATCAAAGAACGGGAAGGTCAAAAAGAAAGGGTGGAATATCTGTTTCTTAATGTTTATCAACCTTTCATGCAAAGGATTTTTCTCTTCTTTTAAGGTGCCAAAATCGAAACCTAAGACTGTCTGTGAGATATTGTCCAATGCAAGGCGCTGGAAGAGTGGGTTCATTAAAATACTCTTTTTTTTGTTTTCCAACTTCTTATCAATTAAATCACCGAATAATTTTACGTTGTTGTAAAAGGGTTTGTTATTAAAATTTTGTAAACCTAGACTAATAGTAGATCTGTATGTCTTCCATGTCGAACCATGTGCACTGATGACATTATCCCCAGTGTATGCTGCTATAACGCTATATGGAATTTTTTTTTGATTTCCACTTTTGGCGAAGGTGTCCTCATCTTTAAATATCTGAGCCAAATATTCAGGGTTTGACACTAAAATATTCCACCTAGAACCAAAAAATAATTTTACAGCTCCATATTTTTCAAGTGGTTTTCTTAAGTACATATCAAATAATTGAACTTGATCGATATTAAAAATGGATGGTAGGAATATCACATAAAATGGAATTGTAGGAATTGTTCGAGGATAATTCAATGGTGGAATAACAATCTTTAAAACTAGAAAACATAGCGAAATTGTTGTAAAAATAAAGCTGATGGTTGCTAATGATAACATTTGTTTTATTATACAATGTATGGTTAGTTCTTGTGGTCTGTTATATTTTTTTTTCTTTGTGACGGTTCCCAGCAGTTGAGTTTAAATAACCACCATTGATGTATTTGATTCAAAAAATAGCAAATGCTATAAATATAACATCACGTCACTAATAAAGTTCTAGACGTCGAGAGCTCTACAAAATAAATGAAATATTAATGTTGCTCTTCCTCTTTGTTCTTTCAGTCATCCCGATGTTGTTTTCCCCGAACGTGCCTTAAAAATTATTCCCTTATTTAATAAACGTCAGAAAAACAAATTGTGTCAGAAAATAGTAAGCTCGAGAAATGAGGACATAATATTGAAAATACTTCCCAGTACCGGAAATTTAAAAATAGGGCTTCGTAATGGATATATCGCATGACTTGGTATATTTGGTTTCAAAGTATCCTTTGTAACACTATGGGCTTTTGAGGATGTGTTTGTTCGAAATAACTATCTCCAACTTTCATTTTACCTTGCCAATATTAAATCCTATTCGTATGCTTCACATAAGTGCAGGTTAAAGGATTCATACTGAATCCTGAATTTTAATTATCCTTATTTCTCGACGTGTGAATGAATTTGTTGAATATATAAAAGGATGAGTAAGCATTATGGCATTGTAATTAAATAGAGGATTTGATTATTAATCCAAAAATCCCAAAAAATCTATAATAACAATCGAATATGACTATTACCGAGAAAACTCTCCCCATTGAAACTCACATCCCCAAAGAAAGGGTATCAAGTAAGAAAGACATTGATATTGTCCATAATAACAATGACCAAAAGGATTTATCGACCTATAGTAAAATTTTGGCCATATATAGTCGTGATCCTGACACTAATGAATACTTCTGTATTGAAGAGAAACAAAAATGTAAATTCAGCGAAAATTGGACAAAATTTGCCCATGTTTATATGACCTCTAAACGTAACATTTCCAACTTAAATGATAATATCCAAGAATTCATTGTGGAAAAACAATTGGCCAATCCATTTACTAATGATATGGATGTCTCAATTAAGGTGTCTGAATATCAACGCGATGATGAACAGCAAATTAGGGGTTGCATCGCTACCATTGAGAACGAAAATGAGTTCAACGATTGGTTTATATACCATATCTTAGATCAATGTAGAATCGGTAACAATGAAATACCAATCAATGTCGATCCCAATATTGCTTATGAGGAGTTGTTTGCTGACTTTTTTGCAGCCAACTTAAAAAATACCATCGTTGATGATGAATGGGAAAAATGTGGCAGAAAATATTTTATTGATCGTGTCAAGTATTTCACCGATCGATATTTAAAGATAGAATGTATTCTACCAGCTTTCCCATGTAAGTCGTCAAACTGGGACAAAGTCTATGGAATGATACCAGACAAAGGGGAAGAGTTGGCTTTAAGAAGATTAATACAAGCAACAAAAGATGTTGTAGAGGTATATCCACCAGGAATGAAGATTTGGATCGTTAGTGATGGCCATGTATTCTCAGACTGTATTGGCGTTGACGACGACATTGTCGATAACTATACAGAACACTTGCACCAGCTATATGAAAAAGTCAAGACTCCAGGCCATGATGCTATTGGTTTCTGTGGCTTAAAGGATTTATTTTTTACTGGTATTGCTAGTGAGCAGTTCGATCCGACTTGGGTTGAAGAAGTTGAAGTTCCCCATTATACGGGTACTGCTATCTGTCCTGTATCTGACGTCTCTAGACAGATCTTAATGAAGGGATGCGATACTGATGATGGTAGATTGAGAAAGCAGATTGGAATTGATGGGCACCCAAGGCTACACTTATATCGTGGGTTTTCCAGATTTATGATGGAAGATTTAACTTTACTACCATTTTTCGCAAAATCTTCGAGAAAAGGTTTTAAGAAGATTATTTCTAAAGTTGCCTTTAATATGATTAAAAGAAATGACGCTTATTCGAATTTAGTGGAATTATTATTTCCACATCATTTGAGAATATCAATCCATGCCCATACAAATAGTGGCCCAAAATATGGTATCAAGGTAATCTCAACAGATCAGTGCCGGATCGTCAAAACGTTGGATAACATTGAAGAACCTACGTTCGAGGATTTGCTACACATTCCAACACCATGGCACAATTGTGTTGTTAAAGTTATTGATTCTGAAAAGGAACAGTATTATTTGACGAAGTCAAAGGTTATCCAGGATGCCCTAAAGAATGGCACTTACAGAGGTGAATGGAAAGAGACATGTATCTCCAGCGGCGAAGGTGGTCATTTTGTAATTTACAAAGAATAGGATTCCTCTCTTATTCTATTGTTTTATTATTACTGAATTTTGTTCATTTTATTAATTTTACATAATATATTTAGTTGTTAATGGATTTATTTTAAATTGTGATTTCTCTATTTTTTTAATTTGAATGGTTTATCATTAAAAATGCTGTTTTTAGGGAATAGTAACATGACTCTTTGTATTTTATAATTGTTAGTAAGGCAACTAAATAGCACCCAAATAATCTTCTTTAATACTACCAATTGCATGAATGGAACTAACTTGACTTATACAACCTTCAATTTTAACTCTGATTCTACTCTTTATAGTAATAACATCATCGGAACTTTGGTAAGAAGGCGGATTTGAACCGGCATTAAAGGTTAAATCCTGGGGCATTAAATGCTTAGTGACAAACACTTTCATTGGTCCTACTTGAACTTCAAACCCGTGTTGCGAACAAGAAACAACCGTACCGTCAACAACCTCACCTTTAAAAGGTTTGAAAACAATAGCTCTGTACTTCACTTTAAATTCCGCCGATCCATCTGTTGGAAGAATTCTACCACGTTCTATTTCAATTCTGTCGTAATCCAAAACACATAATATATAACCAAACTTACCAGTACAAGAACCTTCCACTTCCTGTAAAAGCTTACTCTTCAAGTATTGTTTCATTCTTGGACCAAAAAAAGAAGGATGCAGTGTGATGTTTAATGAAAGATCCTTAATGAAGAACATTGTGCCTGGTGGATTGTCTGCTGGTGTCGTGGGAGCCTTCCTTTCGTTGTCTTGCAATCCGTTACCAATGCAGTTGTTCTTGTTATTATAATCGTATTTTTTCACTTTTTTCAGAATACTCTGGCTCGTTATCTCCGGGTAACACATAATTCGACATTAACTTGTGTAAGTCGTCGGCTCTACCCAATTCATTCATTGCCCGGGAGAAAGCCCTATGTGTACACAAATTGCAGAATATTATAGGATAGTTCAGCTACTTTTGCACTTCTAATAGAAATATGTTAATTAATCCGCTGTTCTCTGGTGTAGCCTGCTTCCTGGACAAGCCCACTCGCAGCCTGTCGCCTCACACATACAAAACATACTCTCCGACGAATCAAGCTGTTTGGCGAAATTTCAAACTTTAAAGGGATTTAAACCAATTGCCCATGTACATCTAGTGATACACACAAGCTGAGACACGCAAGAATAAGCACACACACACACACAACCAGTCGCAAATGCCACGTCTACCGGGCAACTTCGGTGAGAAGATTGTAAGCAGAGTGCGTAAGAGTCTTATGGACGATGCCCTACCCCATTATCGTGTTGGTGGAAAAGAAATATTCCTACCAACAGCTCGTGTTATCCTACTGAGACCAAACGCCAAGCATACCCCATACCAGGCAAAGTTCATTGTCCCAAAGTCCTTCAACAAGCTTGACTTGAGAGACTACCTCTTCAAACTCTACGGCTTGAAGGCACTAAATATCACTACCCAGTTATTACACAGCAAGTTCTACAAACTAACACCATGGAGTGGGAGATTTCGCGGTCCACAGATAAAAAAGATGACAATCGAAATGTCTGAACCATTCATATGGCCCGACGAGCCAGATGTGACTGAAAACGACAACTGGGACAAAGAGATGATCAAGAACATGGAAATATACAAGACCGAACAAGAAATGAGACTAAATTCTGATAAGTACAAACCTACTAAGGCATTCGACGGCGTAGTTAACGACTACCGTGCTATAGGTGACAAAACTGGTCCCCAACCATTTATTCCTCGTTCTATTCCGAGAAGCAAACACCTGCACCAAAAACAATCATCCACAGCACGCTCTCCTCTAACCGCAAACCCATCAACAATAGACCGTCTTAATAACTTCGTAAACCACGGCATATAAAAACATATACAACTACATAATATACAGGTAACCACACTTCACATGTAAATACATAAAATCAGATATTCAACACATACACTTGATGTTCTTTCTGAAAGAAAGAACCAAAGACCTTTTCTTCTGCTTTCGCAGAATAAGCAATCATATATAAAATAAATTATGAATCATGTGACTACTTCCAATCGTTTTTTTTCCCATTAATTCAAGTATGTATAGCCGCTAACTCTATTACCCACAGTGGGGCACACATACACAAACATAACATAAACCTAAATATATACACCCACTTGTCACGTATGTTCTTTCTTAAAGAAAGAACCAAAGACGTTTCTTCTACTGTCGTAGAACTTGTAGTTGTGTGTAGCATTGCTTTAGCAAGAGCTGTCTTTGCTTCTTTCTTCAAGAAAGAAGACATTGCACATACTCTTACCACACCAAGCCATATTAAACACTGATAATGAACTCTAAACCCTAAACCCGACAGTATATATTTTTATTTTCATAAGCTTTCATAAGGAACCCCTTGGCGCTAGCTCTAAACTGACGGGGTATACTACCCCCGGGGATGTAAATATAATTCTTAAAAGCTTATGAAAGCGCCACTTCCATAGGTGACCGCGGAGTTAAGAGCATGATATAATATTTATTCATGCTGTTCTTTATACTAAAATGCAGGGTATATACATAGATATACCTACGTGACATTTTGATTGTGGGTAAGAAAAGGTGAAGAAAAATGTAAAGGTAAAATTCAGCTTTATGCCAAGGGGTGTTGGTTGCCGCGGAAGCAAGTATATTTTGAAGACGGGGGGATCTCTTAAATTCTCGAGATAGTAGAGGAAACAAGACAGAATAAAACAAAGAATAGACGCCTATATAGTAACTACTATTGATTTATGTCAATATTTGTTGTAAGTACGATATCTAAATTGATTTTAGATCATTAGAGTTTTAAAATATTGAGGTAGTTACATAGATACTCCTTTAATATGTAATTTACATTATATTCAATATTTGCATTGTTATATATATATATATATATTTATTTATCATTGTAATGTATCGTCATTCTTTATTTGTTGGAGTTACCTTTTTCTTTTTTGCTTAGGTTTAAAGGTTTATACACAGTTTGTTTTGTTTAGATTCATATTCATAATACAATATAACATTACAATATAATTTATTAATAATATATGTCGGGGTCACGCAGTTCGCATAGTGATTCAACGACTGATTCTCAACATCCCTATAATGGGCTGGATGAGAACGCTCAATTGGAAATTAAACAATTGGCTAAGACATTAACTCAGACTAGTCTCAATGAACAGACTGCGACAAGTAATAGTAACGGTAACGGTTACAGTAACAATGACAATGACAATGACAATGCAATAGTTAGTAGTCACTCAAGTGCAATTCAAGGAAATTCGATTTATTCGGCAGATTTGTTACCAGGTATCAACCCAGTATATACTAACGTAGATACACCAGGTTATGAACCTAAATTGGATCCTACTAATGAAATGTTTTCAAGTACCGCTTGGGTTCAGAATATGGCAAACTTGTCTAGTTCGGACCCAGATTTTTATAAACCTTATTCCTTGGGTTGTACTTGGAAGAATTTAAATGCATCAGGTGACTCTACAGATGTTTCTTACCAGACAACAGTTACAAATTTACCCATGAAACTATTGAGTTGGTTATATAGAACAGTGTCACCAAAAAAGACAGAAGACACTTTTGAAATCTTGAAGCCAATGGACGGTTTTTTAAAACCAGGTGAGATGTTAGTTGTACTAGGAAGACCTGGTTCGGGTTGTACTACACTATTAAAATCGTTATCCAGTAATACGCATGGTTTTCAGCTAGGTAAGGATTCGGAAATTTCCTATAGCGGGATTTCGCCGGATATTTTGAAAAAGCATTACCGTGGTGAGGTTGTGTATAACGCAGAATCGGATATTCATTTACCTCATCTAACAGTTTACCAGACACTTTTCACAGTAGCGAGATTAAAGACGCCACAGAATAGAATTAAAGGTGTGTCGAGAGAGGATTACGCCAACCATGTTACTGAAGTTGCAATGGCGACCTACGGTCTTTCACATACAAGGAATACGAAAGTCGGTGACGATCTTGTAAGAGGTGTGTCAGGTGGGGAACGTAAGCGTGTGTCCATCGCAGAAGTTTGGATTTGCGGTTCTAAATTCCAATGCTGGGATAATGCGACAAGAGGTTTGGATTCTGCGACGGCTTTGGAATTTGTCAGGGCTTTAAAGACGCAGGCAGAGATCGCTAACAGTACGTCGACGGTTGCTATTTATCAGTGTTCTCAAGATGCATACAACTTATTCGACAAAGTGTCTGTGCTGGATGACGGGTACCAGATTTACTTTGGCCCAATCCATGAAGCTAAACAGTATTTCTTAGATATGGGTTACGTTTCGCCACCTAGACAGATCACAGCAGATTTCCTAACGGCAGTGACAAGTCCGGCTGAGAGAATCATGAACGAAGAGATGATCAAGAAGGGTGTCCAGATCCCACAAACACCGAAGGAAATGAACGAATATTGGTTGAAATCACCTAACTACGCAAAATTGATGAAGGATATAGACTCCGAATTGGAATCGTACAAGACAAATAATGAAGCAGAAACTGTTAAAGATGCACATGTGGCCAAACAGTCAAAGAGGGCTAGACCGACCTCTCCATATATTGTAAGTTATGGTCTGCAGGTGAAATATATACTGATAAGAAATTACTGGAGAATTATTAATAGTTCAAGTGTGACGTTATTTCAGGTCTTCGGTAACTCTGTCATGGCTTTCATCTTAGGTTCCATGTTCTACAAAGTGATGAAGAAAGGTGATACATCGACCTTTTACTTCCGTGGTGCAGCTATGTTCTTCGCCATTTTATTCAATGCATTTTCGTGTCTTTTAGAAATTTTCTCACTATATGAGGCTAGGCCAATCACTGAAAAACATAGAACGTACTCACTGTACCATCCAAGTGCTGACGCTTTTGCCTCTATTATTTCTGAAATTCCTCCAAAGATCGCTACCGCAGTCTTTTTCAACATTATTTACTATTTCTTGGTTGATTTCAGGCGAAATGGTGGTGTCTTCTTCTTTTATTTCCTAATTAATATCGTTGGTACCTTTACATTGTCACATATGTTCCGTTGTGTCGGTTCGTTAACTAAAACATTACAGCAAGCTATGGTGCCTGCATCTATCCTGTTATTGGGTTTATCCATGTTTACCGGGTTTGCTATTCCCAAAAATAAAATGTTACGTTGGTCTAAGTGGATCTGGTACATTAATCCATTATCTTATTTATTTGAGTCTCTAATGATCAATGAATTCCATGATATTAAGTTTCCATGTGCATTATACATTCCGAGTGGTGGGCCATATGACCAAATGACTGGGACAACAAGAGTTTGTGCCGTTGTTGGTTCAATTCCAGGTGAGGATTATGTACTTGGGGACAATTATTTGAAGGTAAGTTATGACTATGAACATAAACATAAATGGAGAGGTTTCGGTATTGGTATGGCATATGTCGTTTTCTTTTTCTTTGTTTATCTTTTCCTTTGTGAATACAATGAAGGTGCAAAGCAGAAAGGTGAAATATTAGTCTTCCCTAGAAATGTGGTCAATCGTATGAGAAAAGAAGGTAAATTAAAGGATAAGAACCAGAATTCTGATGATTTAGAAAAAGCTACAAGTAATGTTAATTATGATTTAACTGATAAAACATTACTAAGAGATAGTGACGATAATGACAACTCCTCCACCAGTCATCATGACGAAAAAAATGGATCAAGCGAAAATTCCTCATTGCATAGAGTTGTGACTAGCACTAATTTTACAGCTAAGGATATCAACATTTCTCAATCACAAGCCATCTTTCATTGGAGAAACTTATGTTATGATGTTCCAATTAAGAAGGAGACAAGACGAATTTTAAATAACGTTGATGGGTGGGTTAAACCGGGTACATTAACTGCCTTGATGGGTGCGTCTGGTGCTGGTAAGACTACTCTATTAGATTGTTTGGCTGAGAGAGTTACAATGGGTACCATTACAGGAAATATTTTTGTTGATGGTCGTTTACGTGATACATCTTTCCCAAGATCTATTGGTTATTGTCAGCAACAAGATCTACATCTAAAGACAGCAACAGTTAGAGAGTCGCTAAGATTTTCTGCTTGCTTGCGTCAGCCTGCTTCTGTCCCAGAAAAGGAAAAATTTGCCTACGTCGAGGAGGTGATTAAAATTCTAGAAATGGAAACATATGCAGATGCAATCGTAGGTGTAGCAGGTGAAGGTTTGAATGTCGAGCAAAGAAAGAGATTGACTATAGGTGTTGAGCTAGCTGCTAAACCAAAGCTTTTAGTTTTCTTGGATGAGCCAACTTCTGGTTTAGACTCACAAACTGCATGGGCTACTTGCCAATTGATGCAAAAATTGGCGAATTTCGGTCAAGCTATTTTGTGTACTATCCATCAACCCTCTGCAATATTAATGCAGGGTTTTGATCGTTTGTTATTCTTACAGAAAGGTGGTCAGACTGTTTATTTTGGTGATTTAGGTGAAGGGTGTCAAACTATGATCGACTATTTTGAGAAGTATGGAGCACACCACTGTCCACCAGATGCTAACCCAGCAGAATGGATGTTAGAGGTTGTTGGTGCTGCACCTGGTTCTCATGCATCACAAGATTATCACGAAGTTTGGAGGAACTCTTCCGAATATGAAGCTGTTCAAAAAGAGTTAGACTGGATGGAAACTGAATTACCAAAAAAAACTGTGGAAGCAGGTAAAGAAGAAAAGAAGCAATTTGCTACCAAGTTGCATTACCAATTCAAATTAGTTAGTATTCGTCTTTTCCAACAATATTGGAGAAGTCCTGAATATATTTGGTCTAAATTTATTCTGACTGTTTTTTCGCAGTTATTCACTGGTTTTACCTTTTTCAAAGCGGACAGGTCATTACAGGGTTTACAAAATCAAATGCTGTCTGTTTTCATGTACACTGTTACTTTCAATCCATTACTTCAACAATACTTGCCATCCTTTGTTCAACAGAGAGATTTGTACGAAGCAAGAGAACGTCCATCAAGAACATTTTCCTGGATAGCTTTCATATTGTCCCAAATTGTCGTCGAAATACCATGGAATGTTCTTGCTGGTACCTTGGCATATCTAATTTATTATTATGCTGTTGGATTTTATTCAAACGCCTCAGTAGCTAACCAATTATACGAAAGAGGTGCTTTATTCTGGTTATTCTCAGTAGCATTTTATGTTTATGTAGGTTCAATGGGTATTTTCGTCATAACTTGGAATGAAGTTGCTGAAACTGCTGCTCATATTGGTTCTTTAATGTTCACTATTGCCCTATCGTTTTGTGGTGTTATGGCTACTCCAAGTGCTATGCCAAGATTTTGGATTTTTATGTATAGGGTTTCGCCACTGACCTATTTTATTGATGCATTGATATCCTTAGGTGTTGCTAATGTTAATGTTGAGTGCAGTAAAAGTGAATTTGTTGAATTTAACCCACCTTCTGGAATGAACTGTGAACAATACATGGGACCTTATATAAAAGCTGTAGGAACTGGTTACTTAAGAGATCCTTCAGCTACAGATGTCTGTGGTTTTTGTAAGGCATCCAGGACAAATGACTTCTTGTCCCAGGTTTCCTCCGCTTACTATAGGAGATGGAGAAATTACGGTATTTTTATCTGCTATATTGTTTTCAATTATGTTGCTGGTATTTTCTTTTATTGGTTGGCAAGAGTTCCAAAGTCGAGCAGTAAAATCGATAAAAGTGGATCCTCAAAGAAGGATGAGAAGGCAAATAAGACTTAAATAACATGATTAGTATTAATAATATATAACAAGAACAATTAAAATATTGAACGGGTTTATATCGCATTACATGCTCTGGATTTTAAGATCACGATTCTTGTTTGATTTCAAATTCCAAATGAGATTTACAATATTTAACTTACTATTAAAATTTTTGCATACATGTGTAAGAACATGCAGCATTTGCAATGGCATACCCATAAATATTAAAAAGATGTAGTTTATGTTTTATGTAATGTCGTTGTTCGCTAAATACTGGTATATTTAAGTTGGTTACTAACATGGGGAATGTAGGTGAAAAACTATTCTACAACAAATCTAATAGTATTCGTATTCATCTGGAGCAAAGATTGTTGATTTTTCCCTGTTGCAAGAGCAATAGTTATTTGATAATCACCACGCTCTATAGGTAAAAGTTCAAAACTCGTACGAATTAATTTTGTTATCTGTAACGGCTTAGATAATGTACCATTGAATAATATTCTTCTATTTGACCTTGGTAATAGTTTAGACGTCCTATTGTCAAAGATCAATAAATTTAAGAAAACAGTGTTGATATTACTTGTCAAGGCACTTGTTGGTTGGACAGCTACATCTATTTTCAAATGTTCACCTGTCTTTACTCTGTCCTTGTTTGCTATAACATCCAATTGATAAGGTACTTTACCCTTATACAGTGTTGAGACCATCTTGGAATCAATTTTATCAATATATTTATCAAAATGGACAGTTCCCTTCGTTGAACTATCATGAGAAAACTTCCAAACACATTTTAATGCATTCAATATGTGCTCCCTACACCAGTAACTTTCTCTTAATGATCCTTCGTGTTCATTGCTGACCATATTCTGGACAAACTGCCTAGAAGAAAATACCCTTGGTATCGGTTTGCTAGAAAATCTATTATTCATATAATCAATCTTTTTCATTGGTATAATTATTCTTAGAGTATGGTTGGCTTCTACTAAATAGTCCTTACTTGAGAAATCATCGAGTGACACACTTAGTACTATACCATCAATCCATGAATTTCTAAAGTCAAGTAACAATAAAACAAAGTCAGCTACCTTAGCGTTTGAGTCCTCAATGAATGTCTTCTCTAGATAATCAACCCAGTCAACACCAACGTTTTTCATAGAAATTTTTTCATTAAGAGGTATTACATCCATGCTGGAAACTTCGATGGTTCTTCTTACTGTAACTTCATAAGGAATTTTTAATTCTTTTATGTAGACACATGACTTATCTGCAGCATTCATGCCATATTCCAATAATAAATCAAAACCAGTAAATTCAAATGGGACTTTCGTCATATCCAATTCCAGTTCAAATTCAACGACTTCATTCGGTTTGATTGTTTCAGGTGCATTGATTATATTGATACAAGATTCCTTTAACCACTTAAGCTGGCGCTCCTTTATATTCAAGTCATCTGCAGATAACTTTTTCCAATAATCTGTCTTTAATTCCTTTTCAATGTTTGTTATTGTTGATATTTCGATTTGATCAATAGAACAACAAAGGGAACTATTTCTTAGTTTTACAATAAATGACATTTTGGTCCCATCAAGCATCATCCATGCATTACTTGATAATTTTGTTGTTTTAATTAATTCCAGATGTGGTTGTTCAGGGAAAATTTTGAGTTCTAATGCTTTGTAATTAAAATTAGAAGAGTTATTGCAACTTTTGTTTTCAGATGTAATAATCTTGAACTCTCGTAAAGGTAAACCAAAGATAGATATATTTACGGATTCTATCTTGTGTGTATCTTTAAATGTTGATTGCTTAAACGTGATAGGGAGTGTAATTGTGAGGATCGATTGTGCCCTAACAATGTATGGGTTATCGACTGTTACATTGCTTGCCTCCAATTCACAATAGCTCGACGATTCAGGTGTTAATTCCAAACCTGTGATGCTAATGTCATAAAGAAATGGATTCTGTAGAATGAGGGAAAGTTCACCCCTGTCACCAACTAGAAATGTTGAAATCATTTGTTTCTCTTCTTTCCTATTAATAGGTTTTGAACCTTTAAGTTGTTTGAATGGATTTATAACAGCATGTGTATCAAGTTCTTTGTCAACTTTCGTTTCAGACGGAATATGACCAGAAAATGTTCTTTCCACTGGAACTTGTTCATGATCACTACTTTCTAACTTAATAATGCTAATATCTCGGAGTAAAAAAGGATCCCAATACTCTGAGATATATTCATCTTTTAAATTTGGCAATAAATGATCAATCAGTAAAGACCTTTGTTCAGCTTGTGTAGAAATATGCGAAAACTTTGTCATTAATAATTTTGAAAACTTTGGGGTCAACTCATGATCATTAATGTTTTCTGCAACTTTCAAAACCAACTGAAGAGTCTTTTTCTGAATCTGTAGCCAACCAGGTTGGAGTTGGTTATTTAAAACTTCGGAATTTCTCTCATCTATACCGTAAAGTTTGATTATATCTTCTAAGAGAGTATGGTAGTCGCTATGCCATATTATCTTTTCTTTGCTAGCCAACAAAGCAACCAATAATAGTCTCAGAACAAAGCATCTTTTTCTTGGATAATTCAACAATTTGAATACCTCGGCCATTGTGGAATAAACTGTCGCCTGTACTTCAATTGACATATCCTTCAATTGTAACTCAAAGAGTTTGTTTGCAAATGAGTAAATTTCCCTATTTGAAAAACAATATATGTTAGAATCATCGATTGTTTCATCACTTTCATTGTTACTTTTTTCATTGCTATCAGTTTTAACTTCAGCACCCGCCTTCGGATAATATTCTACTATACCCTTCAGAATATTCTGTACTGATGAATCAATCTTTCTACATGAGACCATAAAGGTCAAGGTTCTTAATAGAGTGTCACTGTATACAACTTGTGGAGCGTATTCACTACTATGTGTGAGACTTAATTCATAATAGTAGAGTATCTTATTTGAAATAATTTTGATTAAAATTGGTAAGTTTATCTTTTCAATATCAATATTATTTGCAGGTCTATTCGAATTATTTAGTGAATTTCTTGGTGATTGTATTTGCATTTGCATCTGATTCTGCATTTGACTCATTGAGACACTGTTTCTTGGAGTCGTTGAGTTTGAGTTTGGAGGAGGTAATGCTTCAACAGGGCATATTAGATTAACAATTTCAGGGACTTGAAATGAGACTTCTAGGTATGACAACATTAAAAATGATATGGCAATACCATCCAATGCAGAACCTAGCCATAAATAGTCTTTAACTTTATGCAAAATAGCAATAGATTCAGTAAAGCTATTAAGAGAATCTAAATATCTACCAGCCAACAATTGAAAATTACCCAATATTTTTAATTGACGACCTCTTGACCTCTGTTGTGCTCTACTATCCGAAGAGGACAATGAGGTAGAAAGTTTCAATGATGCAGTCCTCTTTAAATTATTTGTAGTCATTTCGAATGAAGATAGTCTCTTAGTTGGTGGTGTAGATGAACCACTAGATGACGAAGTAATCTGTGTAGTGTTTATGTCATACCTGGTTATTGAAGTTTTCAATATAGAGTTGCCACCAATTGCGCCTGGCGAACGTAATGTAACATGTTTATAAGATGCATAATAACTGGTTAAAGCTTGTAGAAAATTTTTACCAATATCGCACATAACCGTTTCCAATCCACTTAATTTGTCAATCTTCGAAATGAATACATTAGGTAAATCTGTTTCTGGGCCTTCATTTACATAAATAAGATTGTATGAAATGACAGTTGAATATTTCTCCTTCAATATTCTCAGATTATCATCTGGATCACTGGAATCATTAACTAAGCCAATTACTATAAAGGTTTTCCTGAAAGGTTCAAAATCATATAGAAACAAATTCAACTCGTTATTATAGCCCAAGGTATTGAAACTAAAAAATAATCTGCCATTTGGGAAACCTTGAGGAGTAAAGAATGAACTATCAATTGGGGTAATATCCAGTAGCCGGATTTCATCATAATCCCTCAAACGTTTAACAGCTTCATTGAATTCTTTCCTATGCCACTTACCGATTGGTACTATTAGTGTTCGTATCCGCGATGGCCCTACAAAACTAGGATACTCAATTAAAGAATTCATGGGTACCTTTTTGCTTATATAGACCTTTAAAAACGCCTTTTAATATTCGAGATCTGAGTTTGTTTGAATCAATTAACGTTGCCATTTTATTCTATCTTTTAGCAATTTTCCACTATAAAAAAATTATATACAGCGAACTAGTCAGAAGGTTGAATTGCGAGTAGCAACCAATTTTAAAAGCACGTACATCCATGTACACATAGAGATAGATACGTATATACTAATGTAGTATAAAATATTACAACGAGCATTTACCTAGTTATTTATGGAGTTCAACACTTTGACAGTGGCTTCGACAATTGCAATATGCTCTAAGGAATGCACTCTTTGTTCATACTCATGTAAAGTTTCTTTGTTTGGAACAATATCTAATTCTTTTACAACAAGAGGTTCCCCTTTATCAACTTCCTCTATAACGTAATGAACCATGCATCCACCTTTACTTGGTTTTCCTGATTCTTGGCATGCTTGGTAAGCCATCTCTATAGCGTGAGTAGTACCATCAAAGGCACCAGGTAATGCAGGATGCAGGTTTAAAATTGGTACTGGTTTTACCCTATTAAGGAACTCTTTACCTAAAATGAGAAGCCATCCAGCACACACTACCAGGTCAGGTTTCTTTCTCATTAATAATTCGGCTAAATCAATCTCAAATTGCTTTCTGGCTTCTACACGTTGCAGTTTATCCTCCTTGGGAATTCCCTTAGTGTATTGGTACAACGAATGTACAGATGCGGGAATTCCATAATTAGCTGCCCTTTGTAAGCCATATGCCTTCTTACTAGATGATATAACATTTACAATCTCACCATCACCTAATCTCCCTTCGTTTTGGGCATCAATTAAAGCTTGTAGATTTGAACCTGAGCCTGAAATTAGTACAACGATTCTGGCCATTTTCTACACTGCTATTAGTCAAATTCAGTACTGCTTTAAAACAATCTATAACGAACTTTAGGAAATGGTAACCTTTGAAATTCTTTGTCTCGTACTATATATTTAAATATCAATAAAGTCTAAACAGAGTCAGTTTTTTTCCTAAGCATTTTTGTAAAATATACTACAATACATAGAAATAGATAAAAATAGTGAATTAGCAGTTGAATAAAAGATAATGTGTGCTACAATTATTCAGATACGTGTGCAACTTGATGTACGTCAACCATTCTATTGGATCAATGAATACACATGGATCAGTACTGGGTTAATAACTAAAAATTGCTTCAAGTAGTTTAGTTTTAACAAGAAATAGTACAGGGATAGATTTTAGGCATCACCTTCGAATATGATTAATTGGGATTTAAAGTTTATTTTATAATGTTGGAGACTCAACTCTCACTTGGTAAAATTAACTAAGTGGTAGTCTGACACCTTATTAATTCTCGCAAAGTCACCGAATCAGGAAATGTGAAATTATATAGAAAAATTATAATCCTTCATTGAAAAGAAATTGATGATTGAGATAAATTAGTATAAGTTAAAGTAAATTCAAGGTATAGACATTTATCATTGTCCTTAGTTGAGGTCATTATAATAGTATAATAGCAACCACTGTAGCGAAGAGTGTGTAACGTAGCATTAAAATATAAATGAAGATAAATGGCATCTCAGCATAATTCACATCGATCAAATACAGTAGAGTATGATAGAATGCAGAATATTATAGATATGGAACTGCTGAGGGTTCCAGAGTTGAAGATACTTTGTAAAGCCATGTCTTTGAAGATATCGGGTACCAAACCTGTATTGCAGGAAAGTATACGAAACCTAATAACAACAGGTGATATTGAAAACAAAGGAAAAGCTTTTAAATATATGTTAGATAGTCTCAAGGTTGGTAAGCCATTACCTTCCTTTGAGCGACTAGTATGGTCCTTTCAGGAAGGGTTAAATCCTGATGAACTTGCATCTAAAGTGGTATACAAGCCAATGGGTCAATCTAAATATTCATCAAAAGTACAAAGTGACCCAGCACCTGATACTATACCAATTTTACATTTTAAAGAGTCTCCATTTTACAGAATCAACAAATTAATACCTGGAACTGCAAGTAGGGTGTTGATTACCAATGGGCGGGGTAGCTGTACGATAAAATTCAAGCTTAGCATTAGTGAGTGTAGAGATTTGGCTGTTGCAGATAACAAATATAAGCTTTTTTTATATTGTGGAATGTCCACACCTTTAAAAACTGGTGGTAATGAAATTATACAGTTTCCATTCCCAAATGAAATTAGATTCAATAACGTCGCTATCAAAGACAATATAAAAGGGTTTAAAAGTAAAAAAGGAACTGCTAAACCGGCTGATTTGACACCATATATCAAAGACGCGAATTTAATAAATACACTGGAATTTGTTTATGCTTTTACTCTAAATGAGTTCCTGTTGTATGTTTATATGGTACAAATTGTCCCTCCCGAAGAACTTCTAAAATCAATCATACAGCATCCAAAGATTTTAAAGGCTGCTACCTTATACTATCTAAGGCAGACACAATATGAGGAAAAAGATGATGGAATTATAACGACTTCCACAATAATGAGCCTGCAGTGTCCTGTTTCATACACACGAATGAAATATCCCGCAAAATCGATCATGTGTAAGCACATGCAATGTTTTGATGCACTCTGGTTTTTACACTCACAAATGCAAATTCCCACATGGAGGTGCCCAGTCTGTCAAAATGAAGTTAATATAAAGGATATATCAATTTGTGAATTCGTGGATGAAATTCTTAAGGAATGTGAAGATAATGTCGAACAAGTTGAGTTATCTACTGATGGTAGTTGGGTACCTATTTACGAAGAAGAACTGTCTGATACTTCAGAATCAGACAAACGTAAAGCAGATCCTGTTGAGGAGTTAAACACACCATCAAAAAAAATGCATAAAAAGGATGAATCGGCAATTGTTATTTCATTAGATAGTGATGATGATAATGATGACTCTGCAAACAATGTCAATAATAATAGCAACCAACCAGTTGTAACAGATACTGTAGCTTCTGAAGTAAGCTCTAACAGTCTCAATGGAGTAAATCGTCAGCCTGGAGATTATATAGATTCACTAATTCATAGAACATTGGACCCTAAAGGAACTTATTCACGAACTCCAATTCACAGTGAACCTAATACAACTTTTTCTGGTCATCATACAAGAAATTTTGGAGGTCCTCTCGGAAACTCACCTTTAAATAGCACTCCAACCAGAAGGAATGAGCTCCTGGATTCTACTAGTACGCCTGATACTTCAATTTTAAACAACGACCGTTCTATAAGCAATATAGCTTCTAATCCTTTTATGGATAGATTAAATATAAAACTGCCAAATTCTAGACAATTATCGAACAGTTCTACTTCAACAGTTGTCATCAATAAAGGTATGAGTAGAAATAACGCAGATGAAAAGGACGGGAATCATCATGCACAAGCAAGTAATCCGTTTCTAAATTCACAGTTATTGAAGGCAGCTGTAAACAATGATGAGGCTTCAGGTACAGGACAACTACATACTTTAACTGATAATGCATTACGAAACAACGATAAATCTTCAGATACAGGACAACTACCTGCTTTCGCTCATAGTGTTCCCGTTTTACCACCGATTCCTTCAAACCTGTCATTCAATTCTCGAAGGACATCAGGTGGGGAGGAAAGAATACAATTACCAATTTTATCAGACTTGAGAGGAGGCAATGATATACCCCATAGAGTTACATCCATAGGTACCACTTCAGTAACTACAAAACCGATTGTAGCACCATATATACCAAGAAAAAACCAAGCTTCTACCTTGCCACAAAAGAGACAATTATCAGAGTTGTCAGTAACTTCTAAATCATCTGAAGATAGTTAATCTAATCATTGTGATAGGCAATGAACCTGTAATATTAATAGTCCTATAAAATTTTGAATGACCTTTATATAGTACATACTAGTTTTCATTCACTTTTAAAAATTTTATGTTGTTAGAATCATATTTATTCTATGAATGGAATGCCAACTCTTACTTGAGATTTATATTGGATATATTCTTTACTAAAGAATTCAATCAAGTATTTTTCCTCTACTCTTATTCTTTTACTGAAAAATCTCCACAAAACATAGGAGAATATTAATAGACTAATTGGGTTAAGCATTAACAGCTGAGTACCTATTGCCCACCAATAAAACCCAAAGTAACTGGGATGTCTTAGGTATCGATATATGCCATTCTTGACTAGTACATGATCTTCTTGTTTTTTAGTTTTCAGTATATGAGAAAATGATTGAGCAGCAGTATACATAGCAACTGTCCGAATAATCTGTCCCATGCAAACTAACAAGAGCCCTATACATGATAACACGAGACGTACACCGTATAGCATTTTCCATTCAGGTTTGAAATAACTTTCAACTAAGCATTCAAGTGAACCAACCGTATGAGCTAATAGGTATTCACTTCCATTATTTAAAAGGAATGATTCTGAATGAACTTTACCTGGGTTATATTTTGCAGTAATGTAGTATTCTAAGAAATGAAACAAGGATAATGCCATGACATATAAATGAAATGGTTTGAAGTATAAATATGGAAGCAAACCTAATGAAATACCAAACAAAATACCTAAACAAAACGATGTCCTTGTGATTTCATGTAGTGGATTTCTTACAATATTAGGATATTCTTTACCTTCAATTAAAATAGGCAATTCAGAATCACACTCCTGATCGTTCATTTCAATTATAACTTCCTAGAGTCTTCTGCCTCTGGCAATCGTATCTAATTGACATCTTACTTTAGATATTATCGATGCTTTTATTACAAAATACAGCAAATTTATAATTTGTTTTGAAATAGTATTTCTTCAGAATAAGACGCAGAAATAATATAGATCCTTCAAAAGTTGACGAAATTTCCTAAAGAGGATATTTACATGAATCGTTTCACTTGTGAAAGGAAGTCGGGCGTAACATAACCAAGTACTGTTTGAATAGTTTATATAATGAGTACATAAATCACTACTTCCTACTATACTTTTCTTTAATTCTTGTTGTGAGACACTTTACCTCTATTTGAAACATTTTCATCATCCGAAGATCTAAGGCTAGAAGAAGATGAGTTTGCATAAGAAGCCCTAACAGCTTCTGCAGGTGTTAGCTTTTTGGTCGCAGACTCCGTTGGTATATGTCTAATAAATGAACTTTTTGGTTTTGAAGTATAAATGGTGGCAGATGAGCCCAATCGTTGTCCACCATTTCTACCATTAGTCTTCGCATTTGGTTCCTTTGTCACTATCTTATCGGAAGGGGGGACACCAAATAATAATTCGAATGACGACTGAAACCATCTAGGGCTTCCAACTTTTCCACATGGCCATGTACCATAAAACTGACCTTTCTTTGTAGCCCAACCCCAAATTGGGCCCAATGTTCTTGTATCTAGACAAATATATATGTAGGCAGTTGCAAAGCCAATCAACGTTAAAAGTAAATTTGATTCCCCAAAAACAAAAGCTGTAGCAATTTCCAATAAGGGGAGGAACTTACCATAAACAGGTATAACACCATAAAAACTAACCTTAGTATTAGCGTTAGCAATTGCCCATGATAACGATAAACAGGCAGAAAATGCCGGTCTTAGGATTAAAGGATAATTACTACCAAATGATAATGTACTTAAAACAATAATAGTCGATAGACAAAATGTAATATAGAATGCGTAATCCAAAGATGGTGTAAATTTACTTGAAATCATAAATTGTTCACCTTCTAATTGTGACGACCTGAGATAGAAATTGTAAATT
>PPOM03000376.1:55418-76113 GCA_003708925.3 Kazachstania martiniae
GAGATTAACAGTTTTGGCTCATTAGGTGGAAGCCTTGGTAACGAATTGCGTTCCGTCCTGGAATTACCAAGTAAAAATACAATACAGTATATTAGAAATTACTGGCCAGGCTCATACATAGAGATTAAGGATTATATTGATGATAAAATTAGAAGTGGTGAGTACTTACCTGAGTCTAATAAAGCAGATTTTGAAAAATTGGATGAACTTGCGAAGAAGATTTATGATATTGTTCGAGGACAGCATGCCGTACCATTAAATCCGAAGCCTGTTGTAAAAAGCATGATGTCTAATAAAAATATGAGAGGAAAGTCTTGTAACAGTCTAACAGATTGTATATCGTGGCTTGAGGTATTTTGCGGAGAATTGACAGCAAGGGTACATGAACTGGAACAGGAGTACAATAAGATTGTTATCCCAAGAACAGCAACTGTATTTCTTAAGAGTAAAGGTAATGATACGTATCGGAAAACAGGGCCTATAATTCACAGAGACTCTAGAATAAGCGCAAAAGATCTTCTAAGAGCTACTACTGCCCTAATAACAGAATTAGATGGAAAATATGCTAAAGGTAGTTCAATAAAATATTATCCATTTATTAATTTAAACATGACAATTTCAAACTTTGATATTCTTGATGTTCAGAGAAACGTTGTTGATATGTTTGGTGACCAGGTACAGGTATCAAAAACTGCGACTTTACCTATAGCGGTTGTAACTATGAAGCAGGGTTGTGAAACTGAAAGTTCTAATTCCTTATTTTATTGCAAGGACTGTGCTATTAACTTTGAGAATATTAAGGCTTTTCAGGAACATCAGGATTATCACATAGCACTAAGGTTGTCTGAGGGTATTAATGGTGTGACTGAGGAATCAAAAAATTTAAGTGTTGGGGAAAAGCGTTTATTGTTTAATAAAAGAAACTATGAAAGCAAGTCATCTGATAAGTATAGTTCATCAGGACTAAGTAAGAGGAAGAAGATCGGTGGATCGGGCCCTAAAGGGAATATTTTAAATTTTTTTTCTAAATAGATTACTCTGAATCATTTATATTTTGTAACAATTAACATATTTCGAGGTTAAATTATTTAAGAAAAATATAAAACAAAATATAAAAATGCAAAATTACTTGGAATAGGGAATAGAATCAATACCCAAGATTATTATACTATATCAGTCGTTTTAAAAAAACAACATTATTCAAAGTCTCTACATCAAAATTAATAAAAGATGGACGGAAAATGCTGACAGTAATATTAGTTAAAAATATGGCGTAAATTTTGCTAGAGGTGATGATCCAATAAATCTCTAGTTCAGTTATTTGGTGCAATTTCGGTGTACAGTGGCAGGCGAATACCATCCGTAGTTACTTCCTCTACCACTTTGGGACATAGTAAACTATCTGTTTTACTTCTTGTGTCTTCCACTAGCTTTCTTCCGTAGCTTTCTAAGAATGTATCTCTTTCTCTTAGAAATAAATCGTGTGAAACCTTTCTTTCATCGACGTTATAGCGAAAGTTGAGCAGATTATCGTCAATGGTGAAACTGACAGGCTGGAAAATGCTGTTAAAGACACTTTCTGGGTTACAATAGGTTAGCGGGTAGATTCTGCGGGAGACAGAGGTAAGCTCTTTGAAAATGGTGGATACCATATCACGGGAACAATTCAAGAACAACATAGGACAGTATTTCGTTGTGTCCTCAATATAAAGGAATTCGAGAGTATTATCGGGATCAAACTTATAGTTTATATTTTCAATTTTTATAGGTCCATCTGAATTATATTCCAACATATACTGACTTGTTACATCCAACTCTTCACTAAGATGACTCTTGAGGTAGAACTTGATGGTAGAATCAATGGTCTCTGCCTGTGCCTTTATTAGATCCAATGCTTCATTTGGTGCAGTCAAGTATACCTTATTTTGAGGTGCGACACTCCCACCAAATACTACTATGAGCCTTATTTTTGGTTCTTCAGTTTCACCGCGACTAGGAATTAAAGGTAAAGAAAGACGGTTGACAGAAAGATGTATAATAGGCTTAGTTGAGCAGTTAATATTGTTTTGCTCTTCACACCCCTCTGTTTGTAGTTGAACTGATTGGCTCATTGTAATACTCTTCTATTTTCTAAAATTTTCTCAGATTAACTTCTTCTTCTCTAAATCAATAGTTTTATTGATGAATATGCAATCAAAATATATTCAGTCAAATTTCTATTCATGAGTAAATAAGACTTTTTATAGTATATTAACTATTTTATACTACCTTATTTCCTTGATGGCATCATATTCTGTTACCATTGAAGTATATCCTGCCACAAAAAATATAAGCGAAATTAATACCGTAGCAAAGCTAAGAAGTATGCTTAAAAATAGAAAATACTTGTAAAGTACTGTATGGTGAGAATACGGATAGTGCATTTTATCGATGTCCATGAAGAAAATAATATAGAGTATCCAGACCTTCTTGTTCTGTCATGGAATAAAAGAAATAATAACATCATTTCTTATCTATTTTTGGAACAGAATTGTTTTCTGGTGGGAAGAAAACTGTGAGTTGTTTTCATACGTGAAATTTTATAATGACAATACCTTACCCTAGGATAGTCAAGATACTACCTGATAAATTTTGTATTTGCTAATATATTGTTTCCATTAATATCGATCAAGGACTATAAATCGACAGTCAAGTTAGAAATACAAATAAAAGCTTCAAAAATATAGTAATATGTAACCAGTGTAACTAATATTAAGAACATCTTAGATATTTTATTACTATAAGAGGGACGAAAATACGAATGCTTGCAAAATGAACTAGATTTGAGGAACAGTTTAATATATATATGCTACTTTCTATAATTGTTATCTAATCAAATTTGTACTGTTAACCGAAAAAACGTTTCATAATGTGACTTCTTATCAATAATTACTCCAGAAATAGTCCGATTATTTTCAAAAAGAGTACTGTGTACCTAATAATTGATGGTTTGTTCTGTTCTGATAAGCTTGTCATAGTATTCTGGCCTCCACCCATGCCCGACACCTTGTCGATAGCTTAGTTGAACCTTGCAGCGTCCTAAAATAAAATATATCGGAAGCAACTTACAAAATAGACAAGCTTCCTCAAGTATACCTGTGTGAATTGTGCGTATTTTTTATTCTACATGAGCCAGAATGTGTGTCACAAAAAACAGGGCTATAAGAGGTTTTGCAACTAATGGCTTTCTGTTCTAAACGTCAATATGCGATATTGTATTATTGTAACGAACCGTACAGACTATTTTATTCTGATGGGTTTGATTGGCACAGCATACAATATTTGGAATTATGGGGGTATAAATATATTAGTCTACGAAACCAACTTTGGTGATATTGAGTAGTTGTATATACAACACTGGACGCTCCTCTTCTATGAGTAGATCAGCAACACTCCGCATAGACTGTCATATACGCCATCTCATATTACCAACTAACCATCTTAGTTACCTGCTTGGTTTCCACATTCCCTTATTTCTATTTTAAGCTTGGCTCATTGCTCGACTACTTTGAATTTCGCATTTGTTTTTCATTAGCAAAGTGACGGAATGTACGTATTTGTAGAGCGATGAATCTAGTATGGTGGGCGATAGAGGAGCATATTTAAACAATATGGTGTGTTCACTCTAAGTTAGGGAGAGTTCAACTAGCTGCAAACACAAATGAACTGGTTCACACTATCACAATCTGAAGGATCTCAGCTTGAGAATGACCACACTGCTGTTCCTATTATACATCTAACTAAAGATTTCTTTGTCTCTAAAGCTGTTGAGGAATTAGTCAGGAAATACCAGGGGTGGACTATTACCCCATCCATGTCATTAGAGCCTCAAAGATTGATTGCTATCCCTACAGAGTTCCTGGTGGTGTTTGGTGACCAATCCTCAAACAACAGCGAGATATATCTCACAACACCACGCATTACTCCAGAAGACACATACCCCCCACTGAGTTGGGTTCATTCTGATATTAATCTTTACCTTGGAAGATACACAAACAGAGAAGTATAAAGTAAGACATAGTATAAGATGGCCCATAATGAATATGGACCTATATGCATTGAGGGCCTTAGATATACATTCAACCCTTATAATAAGTTCGAGAAGATATGTGTTGATGATCCAAAGAAATACTGCCATATGCTATTCTTATGCTGCCCTAGGAAAATGTCTATTATTATTTACAAACAGCTTATTTCACACTCTCTGAAAATTAATCCATGTAGTTACTACACAGCATACTTTGTATTTAATACTGTTTTCTTCACTGTAACTTCACAATAGATGATGACCAGCTCAGTTATCATTACAATATCGAAGAAGATAACATATCACATTGGTTGTTCTTAAAAGGGAGGGACAGATATTTGGAGGTAAAAGGAAGAACACTTGTAAAGGGTATTAGGAGCAAGGCAGACAGTTTACTTTCTTCTACGACTACCGATTATACAGCTAGGTATGGTATGCCGTTGCCGCCGTATATGGAGGTTGAGGCAAAGGAATGAACTATTGCAACCCAAATGGGTGACTAGAAAGTGGTTCTGAAATTGTTATATTATGATTACGTGATATATTATTATATTCGTTAAGCAAATACAGGTAGTAGGAATAAAGATTATTCCGTTTTAATAACAAGATAAACGTTTCAGCATGTCTGTCAACTAATGCTAATAATAAAGGGGTGTTGAAGTTACCGTAACATTTATTGTTATATTTTATATAATTAATCGGTATGTTTTTTATCACTTCACTTACTCAGTTTAAGATGATACTGCTTATACTCTTAATTAATGTTAACCACTGATTTACTAATTATCAAAACTCTTTTCTCACGTGAATGATTCTAATTGTAGTTTATAGCTGAACACATAGATATAGATGTTAGTTGTACAAAAGGGCTCTAACTAGTGATATCTAAATATAGTATTAAGGTGTATGATGAGTTAAGAAGAAGCTACAAAGTAAATAATCTTATAGTTACTGGAATAATAAGAGATTCAATCTGTTAATTATTCCTCTATTTATACCTTTTGGTTAGATAGTTCCTTAGATGTTGGTCATAGATAATTCGTGTCGATGTTGACATTAATATTACTCAGTAAGGAAAGAACCACGGTGCAATTGGTGTCATCTCATCTGTCGTTTCGTGTCTCTTACAACACGATATCTAGTTCGTGTCACTAGCATTCGTGTTTCCTTATGGTTTATAATAATATAATATCTAATATGTCTCTATTATTATTTCCAACAAATACATAATCTGACTGGTAAGTGTCAGTATTTTATCTTTCAATTCCATTTTCTCTATTTTTACAGATATATCTTAGTTTAGTTCATATACTTCAACTTATGGTATAATAATCTTGTTTAAATTGTTACGTAGATCAGCAACTACAGTAATAAAAAACACTCACATCAAAAAGTCACTATTATAAATTTGCAGCTTCTTCCTTCTTGATATTGAATATATTAAGCAAATAAATTACTAATGGATCTGTACTTTAATTAAAGAAATAAGGCAACTTGGCCGAGTGGTTAAGGCGAAAGATTAGAAATCTTTTGGGCTCTGCCCGCGCAGGTTCAAATCCTGCAGTTGTCGTTTTTTTAATTTAAGCAGAGGTTTGAACTTTAAATTTTTTTTAATATAATATAATACACCTTTCAACTATCATACGAGGAAACTTTTTTGCATTCAACTAATAGATGCCTTTGATTACAGTATTTTTATAAGTTTTGATTGCCATAACTCATATATTTTATTAATTAAAATTTGAAAATTCGTGTCATCCGAAGCTCTTCCGTGAATAGCCGGTGGTAATCATATACTATCATTTAAAAACAAGACTCATAGTGATAGAAGAGCGCAGCGTAGTTCTAGCAAATTACATTAGCAGCTTTATACTAAACGAATAAACTGTATCAGACTTAATGAGCGATGGTTGCTGGTAATATAAAACCTAGATCGACTTGGAAACGTGGCTACAAGGCTTGTTTACGATGTAGAGCTAAAAAAGTTCGTTGCGACTTGGGCCCTTACGATAACCCACATCCCCCACCATGTTTACGCTGTAAGAGAGAACAGCGTGATTGCCTTTTTACTACAAGAAGTCAGAGACATGAGGAGGTGATATCGGAAAGTATTTCCATCAATAATGAAATAGATGTTGGAGCACCAAAACCAATTAAAATTGTAATGCCAAATTCATCTATTTCGAGTAATACAACGAATAAAAAGAATGTAAAAAGCATTAAAAAACAAAGTTACAACGACCAGTCTCATTGGAAATTAGGCCTAACTTCAATGCAGAACACCTTGGAATTTCTAGCCAGTGCCGCTGGCTCTGTAGCGAGAGATCATACAACTCAGACATACACAGCCCCACAGCAAAATATTTCAGATGAAAGGAATTCAACAAATAATAACAGTAGTAGGAATAGTTCACAAGTGCCTGTACCATTGTTGGACACATCTGATGAGTCTATTATAGCACCTTTGTTTCGAACATATGGTCCACAGAGAGCCACTGCCCCTCTGATTGAGAAACTGAGCAGTATGAGGAGAAAACCAACTAAGAAATTAAATGAAGTAGAATATATAGGTGAAGGAAAACTACTATCTGAAGAGGAAGCAAGGGACCTGATATCAGCCTTTTTTTCAACAATGCATCCTTTTTTTCCCCATATCCCATTACAACTCCAAGATCCAGATGAATTAGTGGAATATCCTATTTTGCTTTGTGCTGTACTGACAATTTCTACTCGGTATCATCCATTTAGTGAACTGAACATGTATAACGGTGAGAACAATAAAAGAAACATCGAGGTTCATGAGAAGCTTTGGATTTATTGCCAAGAGTTAATTTCCCACACTGTTTGGGGAGAAGCAAGTACTAGATCTATTGGTACTGTTCTGGCTTTTATACTATTTACTGAATGGAATCCGAGGCAAATTCATTATAAAAGGATAGATAATTTTAACAATTCTAAGGAATCAAAAAGAGATGATGAAGAGGTAAAGGGTATAGGAGCAATAAGGAGAAGTGATCGTATGGCATGGATGTTAACCGGTAGCGCCATCAGGTTAGCTCAGGATATGGGATTTATTGATTCAAGTGCAAAAGTTTTTGTTGCAACTCATATATCAGACGCATTTGCATCTATGAATATGAACCAGAGATCTATACTTTCTGAGTCCTTTAGTGATATTAGTTTTGGTACGAATAAATACAGAACATATACAGGATTAGAGAGCGCTGCTGTTAATGGTGGAGATGCTGGGAATGAATATTTTTATCTGGAGCAAATTTTACAGAATGATGACAGTAAAGAACGATGGACTAAAGTGTTGGACAGAATGCAAGATATGAAGAATGAACAGGAGGGCCCATTAACCGATCTTGAAAGAGAATTCTTAAATGATGAATACGTTTTATATTATTCAAGCAGCAATGATGACATGTTGCAACAGTCCCAGCAACCGACATTACCGTTCCCTCTTAATTTTTCATTTCAACAGAGAGCTAAAATCGAGTTGATTAGAATCATACTAATAGGTTATGATACGATTTATTGTGATAAAGGTAAGCGTAAGTTGACCACCAATAACCAGGTGCATAACCTTGCAGTCTTGAGTGTCATCTCTCCACTAATAGAAGGGTGGCATAGTGCATACGGTAGCTTAATTACAATAAAAGGAGGTGAATCATATGACATAAGCATAAGGAGGAATAAGAGGGCCGTTCATAATTTAGCTGAAATCATAAATACAGAAAGTATGCTGTGTGACTATTATTATTGTCAACTATACATTTATTCTTTAGCTCTACAAGTTGATGGTGGTGAATCGAAGTTGAACATAAATGAAATCACTAGTAGTGCAAAATATGTCGAATTAGCATATATTGCAGCTAGAGAAATTCTAATATCAGCCATTCGTGTTCATAAGTTAAAAATGCTGAAGTATATGCCTATTCGTTGGGTTGTTAGAATCGTAAGAGCTGTTTCTTTTTTGGTCAAGTGTTATTTAATTTTAACAGATGTTGGTAACAATGTCAATTCGGAAGCACAATCTATTTTGAAATTGTGTTGCATCTCCTTGGATGAAACTGTCAACATTATACGACATGCTGCAATAACATTAAAAGAAGCAAGTCCTGATGAGTTACATCTTTGTATTAGATATTCCGCAATTTTGCTATACCTTTGTCGTGAAATGAAATTGAAAAATAAGAGAAACCAAAGAATCTTAATAAATCATGGTATACTAATAAATGAAAGAAGAGAGCAGGAAAGTGAATCAAGGGACTCGACACCCATAAATATATCACGTTTTAATAGTAGATCAACCTCTGTTGCAATCACAGCTAATACTTCCAATACCCTGAACTCCACCCATGCTACTGATACTACTAATAATAGTACTAATCATGTTACCGCAAGCTCTTCCTCGGCTGATATGCCTCATATCTCGGCTGATAAACAGACGAACACGCCATTTTCTGTTCCTACTGCCAAGATAATAAATAATGAAAGTAATAGTCCATACAGTGGCGAGCCTTTATCAGTCAATGGTACAACACCAAATTCTGTCACATCCTCCAGTCAATCGAATGAGTTAATCAATTGGCTATCTGGCAACCCTGAGATTGGTTTGGATTTCGTGGAACCCTGGACCGAGAAGATTGAGCAAAAATTAATGCGGGATGGCAATGACTCGTTCAGTAATTTGTTTAATTATTTTGAGGATAATACACCAGATGATGGCCTACCTCAATAGTCTGACTTCATATAGCAGATATTGTGGGTTTTTTCCCAAAATATATCAAATAAGAGAGATATTTAAAAAAAGTTCAAGAAATCTCCGAAATGCAGTAAACATCCGTGGAACCAGAAAATTTTGACGTATTTATCCGATAGTGGGGCACTTTATAGGCACAATATCGATATCATACGAGGAGTGTGGATTATCTTTTGAACGTGGGGAACATGTCGAATGAGGTATATAAGTAAGAATGAAGTAAATGTTGAGTTATTACTTCAAGCATTTAGGTTTATTGATTTTGTTTATGGCTATATATAAATATATGTATTAGAGAAGCTTGAGAGAAGATACTTCTTTTCGAGGAAAATAAAGAAGAAAGACAAGGCATATTATAAAAGGAATGAAAGATTTCAGTGAATACAATGATGATCAATTCGAGTTCAGTATGAGCGAACTTTGGTACTGGTACCTATCAAATCTAAGAGCCGGTAATTTTGAAAGCATAGCAAACGATGAGATTCATAGGGGTCAACTGCGATGTTTCTTGGGCAAAAAATGTATGGATTCTAGAAATTTCATGGTGTTAATATCTGTACCTGATACTACGATTGATCCATATTCAAAGATTGAATGTATGCTGACAAATCATGGATTAAGCAGAGTTCATGAATCTAAGATACAACAGCTAAACCCTATTCCTCAAACTGACTTTAAAAATGAACTGTTATTCCTAGTAGCTGCATACGACAACGCTATAGGGGCTGAAAATAATAGCAGCTGTGAGTTGATCCAAGAGCCAACTCCGAGATCAGAATACCCTGATGATAATGAAGTTTCTGATACTGATGATGATGCCATCGTTTTTAATTTCACACATCAGTCAAGAAGTAGTGATAACAGACAATCTGCATTAATGTCTAATATGTACACCCCTATTCACTCAGAGGCAGTTTCCGTGTACAGTTTTGATTGTGAGGAAGATAGCATTATGTCAGGATTGACATCTTTAAAAAGAATGCATACGCCAATCAAGGAAATCAATAGTGATGCACATATGAATGTTGTCTTGGGGAAGAATAAAGATGGTTCAATATGGAATGCTGTGAAGCAAAAATCGAGTGATGAATGGATAATATATGATGATAAGTTTCGATTGGATAATTTAGAAAGCTGTACATTTGATGAATTAATAGATGCAAACGGTTATAACAAAAAAATATTGGTTTTATTTTATCAGATTACCAAGTGAAAGTTTTCACCAACTATCTATAATTTTATTTCACTTTCTTGTCACTATATAAATAAAACCTACACTTCATTATGTATATTCATTAAAAGTTCCTATATTGTTTATGAAAATTTATTATTACACTGTATCGTAGTTACATGGTGCATACATGACTTGTGTAATAAATTTACCTTCATATCTTGTAGTGCACCCCACACAAATGGTGTCTTCCTTGATGGAACTAGTTAATAAATGATTAAGATTAACATGGGGAATAATGTGATTAACATCATTATTGAAATTCTTATTCAGGTATGTTGAATTAAGATAAATTGGTAGATCTGGTACCTTGAACTTATTTAAAAAGAACACTTCTGCCTCTTCGGTGTTCATTTTAGCCACCCTTTGCATGTTAGCGAATAGTTGATCCTGATTTGAGTCAACAACTTTGCTTAGGTTTAGATCAAATGTTTCATTGGAGTCATCAATCATTGAATCAGAATCAGTATCAAACTTAAACAACTCTGGAATTTCATTAGTATAGATCGGCGCTTTCTTGGGTTCCGTCAGGTTAGTTAAGCTATTTAAATGTGTTATTTTCATGGACAACATTGAAGACTTGCTTATAATAGAACTACTTCTACTGACAACTGAATTACACCTGCTAATCCCAGCGTAATCAGTCAATGATGTTGTCGATAAAGTCTTTTCCTTAGATTGTGGGTTAACCTGTCTGCGGTCCTCATCTCGATATGGTTCAATAGTTTCGTAACCAGGAAGCACTTCAAACCAATTAACAATATTACCGACAGAATTCGTAGCGGTAGGCAGATAGTTAGAATGGGTTATGACGTTATTAACTAAAAACTGTAATTTATAAATACCTGGGGGTAAATATAAGTTTGGTACAAACCATTCCTTTGTAGCAGGTTCATATTCCATGGCCAAATAATGCTCTTTTTTATTCTTTTCTGATATTTCATAGTTCTCATCTAAAGATGTTAGTGTGTCAACGATATCTTTACTAATAATTGAAATCTTAGATTTTTCAATATCGGCGAACTTATCTCTCCATCTCAGTATAACCTCAGTGTTTTCATTTTCAAAATCAGAAAAGGATGAGAATGACGAATTGTCATCAGAATAATGCGGTTTTACCTCATTCTTATAGAGCGATGCAGGCTTTTTCATTTTTTTATTATCTGGTAATTTCACAGTACTTCCTGTCGGCTTGATATTAGTTCCATTCTTTTGACTGTCAGTAACGGAAACTTCTTTTGGTTCATTTTCCTTCTCCTGTTGACGTTTGTCGCCATATAGTCTCATCATCATCGCAGCTGTAGCAGAGATTGGCGGTCTAGTCGAAGTAGTAGTGGATACAGTTTTAGGTTTTGACGTTATATTTTTTGTAACGGTTTGTTCTGGTTGTTTCTGATTGTCAGTAGCATTTGTTAAAGGTGCCAAAATATTGGACTGGGTCATTGAATCATTTCTTTTACGTTTCATATCACGCTTTATTGCATTCTGTAACATTGTTTGATTAATTAACTTATCTTCAGATTGCAAAATACCATCGTCAGGATCTACATCATTTACATTATTCTGTTTATTGTCCGAGAAGTATTGATATTGATAGGGATGCACTGCTTTTTTGTTTATTGATTTATGCTCATGTGTACTATTAATTATGTCGTTTTCTGTTTTAGATAATGTCATTTTTAGTGCGTTCACACTTGGTGGTATATTTTCATTATTATTTGATGGCTCATTATTTAGGGCTAATTGATTATTTAGCTCTTCTTGTGGAGTTAGCACATGTGGCGTATGAACTACTGTTGGGATAGCTGGACCTGGTGATGTGAATGATAATTTTTGATTGGATTTTAATGACAAATTTGCCATGTTTTCATTGATACTTTCATCGTTATTTGTATAATCTCGTTTATTATTTTCTGTTATTGGATTGGACATTATAGTTATATCAGCATTTCATATATTCAAATGTCAAAAAAGTGTTAATTAAATAACTAGAAATGTATTATAAACTTTGAAAGGTGGGTCCGTTTCTTGAATATATCTTAAATAAGTTTCGTGTCTCGTCTGAAAAAGTGAAAAAATAAGGAAGGAAAATCAGATATTTACTTTCAAAGTTAACACTTATTACCTATAGCTTAATGAAATCTATGTGATGGACTAAAAATAAGATTAATAGAAACTTAAACCAAATAGTGAAACAAAGACCCTTTAAGAAAGGAAAACTTTTCATTACTTGCAACTTTTCCAAAATCCATTTTCCTTTCATTTAAAAAAATGAAGTTTTTTCGATTTTTGAACCCGGGGTAACTTAAATGAGTTCGGCGTGCTAAAGTGACAACTTCTATGACATAGATCAAGAATATCATAATTGCTTGTTCAAAACTTGTTTTAAGTCACTAGAGTTGACCGTTACTTTATCGTCATCGCTGAATTTTGCCTTAGTTATTAACTCTGTGCATAAGTTCTCTATATCCACTTCGGAGTATCTTGGTAAAGTCATAATTCTTGCACAAATCTGTGCACAACTTAATTTTGAAAAATCTTGATCTTCTTCCTTATTAGAATGATCCAAAAATGATTTGTCTGTTAAGATCGACTTCAAGTCCTCTTGTTTGATTACATGTCTTTTAATCAAATCACATTTAATCTCTTTACCAGTACATGTGTTCTGCTTTCGACACTCGCATTCTGTGACAGCCGTTGGCGTTTCTGTTGTACTAGTACTATTATCAGATGCAATACCATTTCCAAATTCGTAGATATCATCATTATTAGTTGGGAATGCCAAGGAGTTCTGAAATGTATCGAAATAGTTAATATCGTTGGATGTTATCCACAAGGAATCGTTTTGTTCGTGATCATTATTCCATGTATTCGAGAAATCGTTAAACTGTTGTGTATTAAATTCATGGAAGAAATTCAGATTATTTTGGTCTTCATGTTGTACTTCTTGTTCGTTGTTAAATAACATGATAGGACTGTTTGCGTTTGTGTCCGAATTTAATGAGGATGTAGCCCTTGATGACGTTATAATAGATTGGAATATATTTTCTGATGTAAATTGATTATCATTGTTAGATGAATACTGTGTAATGCTTGACTCTGAACTTAGATTTGGTGAGTTATTTTCCGAAACCGGAGTAGTTTCAGATGGTACAGTTCCAACTGAATCTATTTTCTTTTTAGGTTTAATTGTAATTTGCTTTGCTGTCTCTATAGAGGGCGATGATGAGGAAGAAGATGTGGTTAGTTTCTTCTTTACTATTGGGGCATTTAATTCTTCTATGACTTTTTCACTCTCTGCAACATTTCTCAGGATGACTTCTTTGACATTTTTTGATTCCTTCAGAAAAGAGAAAATCTTTGTATCTTTTGAATTCTTGGGTCTAAACTTGTTAACTTCATCAATTAATTGCAGTAAATGCTCCTTCAGGAATGCAGCTTCCCTTTCATTGTGTTTGTTTAAGTCCTCTAAGTTATAAATCTTGTCTTCCAACGATTTTAACTTTGCCTCCTTTCGTTCACGGAACGCACGCTGAGCTGCCCTGTTTTGTGCAGTTCTTCTGCTCTTTGCTTCTGTATCAAGCTTCTTTCTACCTGGCCTTCCAACTTTCCTTTTTACTGGCTTTTCTATACCGTTTACCTCCATATTTCTTTTATTCTTATTGATACTTACACTATTTCCTAATCTTATTCTACTATATCTCGTAGATCAGACTTACACACTGGATATAAATCAAACTATAGAGTCAAGGCATCCGTCATAATATTATTTCTCTAAAACATTTATTCTTTTTTTTCTCAATTTTCTCCCAGGCTGAAAATTAAATATCAATACTTTCAGTACAAAAAAAATCCTATACACCCCGGTTTCCAACAACCACTCACCTCATCGAGATAATATATCGGACAATTGGTAAGTAATCCTCCAGATACAGTTGTAAGTACTAGTTTCTATATACAGTAGTTGAGAATATTTCTATATCTGTTGGTATTTACTTTTAAGCTGTCTTAAAGACCAAGAAAGCAAAAGTATCGATATAGAAATAAATAAAATGACCTTTTTCATGAGTCACATAAGATCCAAAGTTTTTACCGACTATAACATGCCATGTGGTACCATAAGTTATATCCAATTCTTTCTTTATCTGAGATGCAACATCTCTCTCGACATCATTATCATTTAAGGCAGCTACACAAATCTTGGTAACCTCATTCTGTAACTCTTCAGACATATCGACAGCCTTAATTATTGCTAAATATAAACGATCATATGGTGAGCCCCTCAAAAGGAATCAAAAATTCATCCTTGTTAGTTACTAATTCAAAAGCAAAATAACGATTAAGATAATCACATACCTGTACTATTCTTAACTTGCATCCTTTGATAAGTTATTCTAATATATTCTCTTTTACGATGGTTTTAGCAGTCCAAATGAACCTACAATATCCCTTCACTCTAATAGCTTCCTATTTATATATATAGATAGAACTATCCAAGAATTATATTTTTCGGCGGCAAAAAACTAGTTTCCGGGTAGTAACTTTTAAGCAATTTGAAAAATACTGGTTACCCTCTTGGAAGTGGCAAAAATATTAAAGAATTAAACTAAAATGAAGATATATTGTATATGAATAATAGTAACTATATTAATAATAAATCAAGATAACAAGATGGTTAAACACGAAATTGATACTATATTGAGCACATTACGATTAGAAGCAGATTCTTCCTTTGGAACTCTTTTTGATGAGTTTGAAAATTGTTATGAGAATAAATTATGGCATCAATTAACTGTGAATTTAAAGGAATTTTACTTTAATGAGTTGTCTAAACCAATTAGATTAAGAGTTTATGATACTTTTATTTCAAAAGTCTTAGATAAACTAAATCAATTGGATGTAGTTGAATTTTTATTGTTATCATTATCAGATCATTCAAACTTTGATGAATCCCTTAACTATTTAACACAGTTAAAAAATACTTTCACTGAATTTGATGAAAAGAAAACTAGAAATGATGGTTTAGCATCTCATTACAATGGTAATTTATTAATTGATATCGAAATTGCAAGAATTTATCTATTGAAAAAAGATATTGTCAAGGCAAGAGATCTTTTAGATAGTTTGGAAAAGATTTTAGATTCAAAGGATTCAATTCCATTGAGAATTTTAAACTCTTTCTATTCTACCACTTCCAATTACTTCAAGTTAAAGGATGATTTTAATAGCTTTTATTATAATTCATTGTTATATTTATCAACATTTGATTCTGAGAAGCAACCACTATCTGCAGTACAGAATTTTGAATTAGCCTATAATATTTGTATTGCTGCGTTATTAGGTGATAAGATTTATAATTTTGGTGAACTTTTAAACCATCCTGTTATTGAAGCAGTTAGAAACAATTCACAATATCAGTGGTTGATTGATTTATTGAATTCTCTAACTATTGGTGATTTTAATCAGTTTGATAGTATTATCAAGAAGAAGTTACTTAATGAACCAATTTTAGCGGAGCATGAAAGTTTCTTAAGACAAAAGATTTGCCTAATGACTTTAGTAGAAAGTGTATTTGCTAAGAATATTAGATCTTTAACATTTGAAGACATAGCTACAGCCACACATCTTTCAAAGGATAATGTTGAACATTTAGTCATGAGATCTATAAGTCTTGGTCTGCTTAAAGGTTCTATAGATCAAGTTAATGAAATTGTTAGTATTACTTGGGTTCAACCAAGAATTATCAATTTCGAACAAATCGTTAAAATGAACAATAGATTGATTCAATGGAACGACGAGGTTAAAGCATTAAGTAACAAAATTGATACGCATGGTAGATCGATTTGGGTTTAGTATATATCTATACATATATCCAAAATAAAATAATAAAAAAATAAAGAATTCATATAAACATATCTATGACGTATCTTAAAATCTAAATAATATGTTTCGTCTTGAAATAATGTCTTAAATAGTTGATTTGCCAAACACCTACACATCCTAATACAATTATGATTAGAACTGAGAACTTTGTGACTCTACTGTTGGTTGATTCATTAGTATCTCTCAATCTCTCTTCTCTATGCTTTAAATATGCTAATTCGTCAACAATTTCATCAGCTAGTTCTTCAATTCTACGCAATTCAACTTCGACTGGTTTTAATTTCTCATTAGCAGTAATCTTGTTCCAATCACGAGCTTGAGAACCACTTTCAATATCTAATTCGATATTTCTGCTCATTGATCTACCATTTACCCTGGAAATATTTTCTAAACAAATATCAAAGGAACCGGTGTATGATGAAGTAAAGGCAACACGAACATCACCTGCAAAGTTCTTCTTGTTACTGTACTCATTACCACTTGAACCACGAACGTATAAATTTAACTCTTGACCATCATCTGCACTACCATCACTATGAACATTAATAACAACTAATTGGCCTTCATTTACGAAATCACGAATGCAGACAGGCTCAGCTTTAGATCCTGCTGGAATTTCAAAATGTAAACAGTTCACAATTTGAATTAACAAGAGGACTAATAACCAAAGCTTTTTGAACATTATTATATGTTGTAGATGACAAAATTACTGATTTTAAAGATATATAACTTTACTATATGATCCTGTATTCCATTATACCTTTTTTTATTTTTTCAACTGTTTTTCAAAACAAAACGACAGGTTGTTAAGATAAACGACTTTTGAAAAAAATAGACAATAAATTTATTCCAAAAATAGAAGGTATATATATTTATGGGATTTACTTAATTATTTACAAATTGGTATTTACAATGACATTCATTTCTATTCTACTCTAGGCTCTTAATTTCCCAATCTGGTTCAACTGTTTGTTTTTCTATGACAGGACCAACGATAGCCTTAATACCAGGCTTTCCAACTAGGTATTTGTTCATTACATCTTTTACATCAGTAAGAGACGTATTCAGTATTCTCTCTCTACGCTCTTGTCTCATATGATCAGTTATACCATAATCGAAATTCCATGCAGCTTCACCTCTTCTGCTAATTGGAGCATCAATACTTTGGAATAAGCGCAGTTTTCCGTTGTCAACGTCACTATCGTTAAATTCAAAATCCTTCTCAAAAATCTTCAAGGATCCTAGTGGATTTGGATCACGGTAAGTAAAAAAATTGAAGACACCACACATTGCATCGTATGAAGTTCCAGCACCGTAAGCCCCATTTCTTTCACGGATTTCTTTGTGTAAATGATTTGATGATAGTAAACTGGATAATACTTGCAGTGGGGCGCTGTCCTTGTGTGTATATGGTATTCCTACCCATTTTGACATAGCTGCATAATGGGTCTGAAATGGGAAAGACAATACTGTCGGTTTTTTACTACAAAGCAGTGGATAATTTGATGTAGTGAATTGATTTTTCAATTTGTTATTTGGCAGTTTTGTTAAATATTCTTGAATATTTTTTTTTATTTTGTTTGCTGTTGCTGGAGTATCTGTCGTTATAAAGAATGAATTATTTGATGAGTTGATAATCAACGATTTCAAATAATTCAATTTATCAATTACTTCTGATTGAAATAAAGATTCATCATCCAAGATACTATTCAACATCATAATAAATTGCAATTGTTCAATACCACTTAGAGTCTCATTTATCGATTTTGTAGTAGAATAATGAGCTGCTGTATAACCTCTAGCAAATACATGACCAGATTCTGATACTGATGATGCTGATGAAGAAGCCATCATTCTTATTAACACTTTCAAAGTTTCTCTATTTTTTTCAAAGTCAGTATTGATCAATAATTTTTCCCATAGTTTAAAAATGCTACTGACCTTTGAATTTAACGCCCAGCCATCAAACTCTAGAGAAAGTATTGGCTTTAAAGTTAAAATATCTGGTGACACACCTATTGAAGCAGAGATTCCACCGGTATTTAATTTCATCTCATTTTCAATATCTTTGAATGGTTGCGTAGACGTGCCCAAACTTGTTAAACAGTCACCAAATAACGGTAAGTAGGGATACAAATCTTTTGGAATCAAATCATTTAGAGATCTCTTGCCTCTAATATATGAGATACCATTAGTATCTGTTAATCTAATAATGGTGTTATCCATGTTCTCAATAGGATACAAATCACAATTTTTTGGTATGTCATCGATCTTCAAACTGGGGAGACAGCTTAGATCCTCAACTTTGTCCTGCTTTTTTTTTAAATCTAAACCCCTTTTATAGATGGTGTTCTTATCTTCATCATTCAATTTTTTGATTTTCTTAGACAATCTCTGTGCTTCCTCTGCATCTAATTGAGATGAAAACGTCTCAGAACCATTCATTGTAAACTGAAAACAAGGTTTCTGATAAATATATTTACGGATGATTCTACGAAATATTTCATCGCCAAGGGAGGCATACTCTTCCTTAAATCTTGTAATAGTATCGTGTAATGATAACGAATCTAATGGGTCGACACTGTTCGACCAACCTGGTAAAATAGAATAAAGCAACTGCAAACCAAAATCAGGTTTATGATCCTTCTTTGTTAGTTCCAGCATTTGGATGATACCATCAATCTTTTCTGGATCAATCTTTTCTTCTAATATATTCTTAAAGACATCATTGACGGTAGCTCTAAATAGTTCTAGATCGGTAACACCCTGCACTCCTATGGTTAATAAATTAACAGCCGTAGACGACTCAGCACCTGAATTGACACTAAATTCGGAACCAATACCAGATTCAATCAATTTCTGATACATAACAGATGATTGGCCATCCATCAATACGTTCCCTAATATCTTTAAAAGAAAGGAGTCATAAACATTCTTTGGGGATCCACAAATCCATGTCATAGACGTCTTGGTTTGTTTATCAGAAGGTAACATTTGATCAAACTGACCTTCTGTATTTACTGTAACATTATCTTTCAATTCAATTGGCATCAAAACCTTATCAGATTTATTTCTCCTACCAAATCCAACAAATTCCTTATTAAGTCTCTCCAGTGTGTCAACCAGAGGGAAATTACCGTACGTGAATGTTCTTGAGTTCGATGGATGGTAATGCTTTGAATGGAAATCGATCAGATCTTGGTAACTTAAATCAGTTATGAATTTCGGGTCACCTCCAGAATTATTTAATGAGGGATATAGAGATTGCTGGAATTTACTCCAAAAATAATAATCGGCATTCGAGATTTGTCCTTTCATTTCATTATAAACCACACCTTTAAACACAAGATCGCTCTTGGGATCGTTTAAATTCTTATTTTCTAATCTCCAGCCTTCCTGATAAAAATCATGTGCACTCAATAGTGGATTTAGAGTAGAATCCAGGTAAACTTCCCTTAGATTTGCAAAATCCTTGGCATTTGTTGTTGCAAAAGGAAAAAAAGTATAATCAGGCCCTGTCATTGCATTCATAAAATTTGCAATTGATTTGTTTAACATTTTAAAAAATGGATCATGTACAGGATACTTATTAGAGCCACATAGAGTTGTATGCTCCAGAATATGTGGTACACCGGTTGCATCTGGTGGATTTGTTTTAAATGCAATACTAAATACATTATTACTATCTTCTCTATCAATATGCAAATGCTCTGAACCTGTTTGATTATGAACCAAATCAACTGCAGTTAGTTTTAAATCAGGGATAGGCAACACTCTCTTCACTTCATAACCATGTAATATGCTTCCAACAGGATATTTTCTCAATATTTGGGCTTGCGCATACGTTGACGCATACCTTCTTATTCTTAACATATTAGAGCTTCTTGTGATAGATAGTTTTTTAACGTATCTTTACTTATAAATTATTTAATTATAATTTATTACTAATGCACTTTTGAAGCTATTCGCTTGACTAGCGCCCCGCCAAACTTCATATAATAGTTAGTCAAAGAGATAGTTCATATGAAACTGCAAATATTTATTTAAAACGTACAGAAAAGGTTCAGCATATATAACACAATGTATTCATAGTAAGCAAATATCTTGTTCTCATCTAGAAATCAACATCTAGACTAAAATAACCTTAACAAAGTAAACCTTTACCCTCACATTCAATAGTTATCCATCACCCGGCTTCTTAGGGTGGCAAAATGAAAAATTTTATCATAAGAAAAATACATAAGGATTAAACATTTAATATTTCTTTATGTACTTTAAAAACAAGTCAAGCAAGAAAGATACAAGTAAGTAAATAAGTACTATGTCCGAAGCACAAGAAGATATTCCAGTTCCTCCTGTTGAACAACCACAAGAACAAACTCCTGTTGAACAATCAACTGAACAAGAACAAACCATCAATGTCCCTGTTGAAGCTGTTGAACCACCAGCTGCACCACCAGCTGCACCACCAGCTGAATCTTTAGAAAATGCTTCACCTGTTATGGGCGAAGAAAATGATCAACCAATGGAACCTCCAATGGAACAATATCCACAAGACCATGAAATGATTCCACATCAACCAGAACCACAACCATATTATCCACCAGAATCTCATCATCATCATCCAAGCCAAATGGAAGGTGAACTTTCCAATACTAGATTATTTGTTAGACCTTTCCCATTTGATGTTCAAGAGTCCGAATTAAATGAAATTTTCACTCCATTTGGTCCAATGAAGGAAGTTAAA